>JAVKPL010015469.1:0-123715 GCA_032173675.1 Gastrolobium villosum | reverse complement strand
GGTCAACCTGCACTCCTTGTGAGCTAACAACAAAACCAAGAAAAACTACATGTTCCATACATAACTCACATTTTTCCACATTAGCATGCAATTTTTCATGCCTTAGAGCTTCTAAAACACACCTCAAATGCACAAGATGATCATCATAAGATTTACTATAAATCAGAATATCATCAAAATAAACCACAACAAATTTTCCTAGAAATTTCCTTAATACATGATTCATTAATCTCATGAAGGTACTAGGAGCATTGGTTAAACCAAATGGCATAACTAACCATTCATACAACCCATATTTAGTTTTAAAAGCTGTTTTCTATTTATCCCCTTCTCTAATACGAATTTGATGATATCCACTTTTCAGATCAATTTTAGAGAAGAAACAAGCACCATGCAATTCATCCAATAAATCATCCAATCTAGGAATGGGATGTCTATACTTTACCATGATATTATTGATGGCTCTACAGTCAGTGCACATCCTCCAAGTCCCATCTTTCTTAGGCACTAGAATGACTGGAACTGCACATGGACTTAAACTTTCTTGCACCCACCCATTTTGCATCAAGTCTTCAACTTTCCTGTGAATCTCCTTGGTTTCTTGGGGGTCACTGTTAGGATTGTGGATCCTAAATTGATATCTCAACCAGAAGAACAAGAGTCTAAGGATCTCAGAGAAAGAAAGAGTATAAACTGAAAACAATAATTCTGTATATTCAATGATGATTCTCAAAATGCACAATTCGACCCTATATAACCCAGGTTACAAATCCCTTCTAACTGAAAGGATAACATTGACACCCAGAACCTTCCTAACAGAATTGCTAACCATGACACGTATCACCTGATAAAGAAGTTACTAACAGTGACACGTAACAAACAATTGCTAACAGACTAACACGTGAAGTCCACTAACAAACACAGTAAACGCAACAAATAACCACTAGTTGGGAAAATAGGAAATTATTACTATTGGACTGATTACATTATGTAATCTATTGGGCTGATTACATAATGTAATCCTTGGCCCAGTAGGGGAGTCCAGCCTTCCTCTTCAACTTGTGATCCTCATTCATAACATTGCTCCCACCTTCAATAAGAACCTTGTCCTCAAGGTTCAGTTTGGGTAAAGAAAAATCAGGATAAAACACTGTAAGGTCCTCTTCATATTCCCAAGTGGCATCTTCAGGAAGAGAATTAGTCCACTGAATCAACCATTGTCTACGAACTCCTTGCACATCCTGGACAAGACGAGACATCATTGCTGCCAAAGGAATTTGAACTGGGCGGTTCTCCTTAATCAATTCGGGTAACGGCAGAGCACAAGGAACTACATCACCCCGAAACAACTTAAGCACAGAGATATGAAAAGTGGGATGAATATGACAATGCTCCGGCAATCCCACTTGATAAGCCACAGGACTCAACACCCTAACAATAGGAAATGGGCCAAAGTACCTTTTAGCAAGTTTCTGGCACTTCCTCTTGGCTGCTGTGATTTGCCTATATGGTTGCAATTTCACCAGCACCAAATCACCAACAGAAAATGCAATATCCTTCCTATGTTTGTCAGTTTGCATCTTCATCCTGTTTTGAGCACTTTGTAAATGATCCTTCAAACATCTCAATAATTCATCACGATGACCAAGAGTGGTATCAACAACCTCCACTTTAACAGAACCCCTAATATAAGGTGGAATCATTGAAGGAGCTTTACCATATAGAGCTTGGGAGGGAGTCATTCCAATTGAAGAGTGTGCAGCAGTATTATAGTGATATTCAGCCCAACCCAAATAAAATGCCCACGTATGGTTCTCATCATGGCAAAATGCCCGAAGATACTGCTCCAAATAACGATTTGTTACCTCAGTTTGACCATCGGTTTGGGGATGGTATGTTGTGCTAGTCCGCAGAATTGTCCCACTGCATTTGAATAAATGCGACCAAAAATGACTCAAGAAAATAGAGTCTCTATCGGACACAATGGTTTTGGGGAAACCATGTAATTTGACCACTATGTCACAGAATAAGGACGCCATCTTGGCAGCGGTGAAGGGGTTGGATAAGGCCCCAAAGTGAGCAAACTTTGTCAAACGGTCCACCACAACCAAAATAACATTGAATCCTTTAGATAAGGGTAGGCCTGTAATAAAGTCCATGCTCAAATCTTCGAACACCCCATCAGGTATGGGTAAAGGATGCAGCAACCCCAAAGGTGGTGATGTTGTATGCTTAATCACCTGACAAATGGAACATTTCTTAACAAATTCCTGAACATCTTTCCGCATGGCCTTGCAATAAAAAGAAGCTGATATTCTGAGAAAAGTGCGAGAAATGCCAGCATGCCCACCAATAAGAGTGGAGTGAGCCTCCTGCATAACAACCTCCTTCAAGGCAGAAGTAGAGCTAAGTAGATAGCGATTTTTATGGAATAATATTCCATCTCTATCAATGATTTCAGAACTTACCAACTCATTATTTTGCAGCTGTAACCGAATGGCCAATAATTCAGAATCAGTGTTATTTTCAGCTCTGATTTGATCAATGAGAGGGAAGGTAGCTTCGGACAACAAAGCCAAATTCAAACCCGAATGTTCCTCCTCAAAGCAACGTGACAAGGAGTCTGCAGCCACATTAGTAGTTCCTTGTTTATACTCAATAGTGAAGTCATAGCCCATCAATTTACAAGAATATTTCTGCTGCTCTACCGTTTGCACCGTTTGGGTTAGTAACTCCTTCAAGCTCCTATGATCCGTTCGAATGATGAATCTAGAACCCAGCAAATAATGCCTCCATTTTTTTACTGCTTCAGTCAAAGCATACAATTCTCGAACATATGTTGAAGCTACACGCATCCTAGGACCAAGCTTCTTGCTAAAGAAAGCTATAGGATGATTTTGCTGTTGAAGAACAGCCCCAATGCCCACAGAAGAAGCATCAGTTTCCAATACAAAGGGCAAGGAAAAATTAGGAAGTATCAGCACAGGAGTATTGGACATTGCCTCTTTCAAGCTCTCAAATGTTATTGCAGCCTCCTCTGTCCATACAAAAGAGTCTTTCTTCAACATGTCAGTCAAAGGAGAAGCCGAAGCTGCATAGTGCCTAATAAACCTCCTATAATAGCCGGTGAGGCCAATGAAACCGCGTAGTTGTTTGATGGTTTTTGGTTGTGGCCACTGTTGCATGGCTGCAATTTTGTTTGGGTCAGCTTGTACCCCAACACCCGAAACCAGATGGCCTAAATAGTCCACTTCAGACAAGGCAAATCCACTCTTGCTAAGCTTAACCACAAAAAGATTTTCCTGCAAACAAGTCAAAGTCAGAATGAGATGGTTATAATGGTCTTCCATTGAGCCACTGTAAATCAGTATATCATCAAAGAACACTATGATGAACTTTCGGAGATAAGGCCGGAACACGTGATTCATGGCTGCCTGGAAGGTTGAGGGAGCATTGGTTAAGCCAAATGGCATTACCAAGAACTCATAATGACCTTCATGAGTTCTAAATGCAGTTTTTGGAGTGTCTTCAGGGATCAACAAAATCTGATGGTACCCACTGCGCAAGTCCAACTTGGCAAAAACCTTTGCTCCATTAAGCTCATCCAATAGCTCATCGATAGTAGGAATAGGAAGTCGATCCTTAACTGTAATGATGTTCAATGCCCTATAATCGATGCACTTTCGCCAAGAGTTATCATGTTTTCGAACAAGTAGGAATGGTGAGGAAAAACGACTTCTACTTTCCTTAATAAATCTGGAAGCCAACAACTCATAAACTTGCTTCTCTATTTCCCCTTTTTGGTGATGGGCATATCTATAAGGCCGAACATTGACCGGTTCTGCCCCCTCTACCAAATGAATGGCATGATCACAACTCCTTGCAGGTGGTAGTCCTTGAGGCAACTGAAAAACAGATTGGAATTGAACTAAGACATTCCAAACAGCAGCAGGAATTTTATGCTTCAATTCCAATAACTCAGGTAAAACAGCAGACACACCAGTAGCAACATCTCCTTCGAAAAACAAACATTGAAGAACAACAGAGTTCCTAACAGGTGCAATAACTTCCCCTTGTAAAACCACTCTGTTATCTTTGGACATGAATTTCATAGTTAGTTCGGTATAGTCATGTATGACTCTACCTAAATGGCTTAACCATGAAATGCCAAGGATAATTCCAAAACCAGACAATTCAATCACCCACAAATCGACAAGGAATTCATAGTCCTGAATATTCAAAGGCACCTTCAAACATTTCCTATCGCATGTGAGAAACTCCCCATTGCCCAAGAAAACTCTTATGCGCGGAACCTTGACAGTGAATAATCCGCTAACAGACTAACACGTGAAGTCCACTAACAAACACAATAAACGCAGCAAATAACCACTAGTTGGGAAAATAGGAAATTATTACTATTGGACTGATTACATTATGTAATCTATTGGGCTGATTACATAATGTAATCCTTGGCCCAGTAGGGGATTCCAGCCTTCCTCTTCAACTTGTGATCCTCATTCATAACAGTTACTCTTATAAGCTGGCCTATTAGATAATGAAGCTCCTGGAATGAGATCAATTTGATGTTCTATGCCTCTTAGAGGGTAGTCCTTGAGGCACCTCTTTGGGAAAGACATCTTCAAATTCCTGCAACAAAGAAGAAACCTCATTTGGAAGAGAGTTTGTAGTACCTGCATCTTTTAAATTACTCTCTTTACTCAAAAGTAAAAGCATTGGCTTTTGCAAATGCATAGCCTTTTTCACCACTTTTTCTTTTATAAACAGGTTCGGTGCATTCCTCTCCTTCTCTTATGCTCTTCCACTCTCTTTTTCTCTTTTCATTTCACTCACTTTTTCTTTTCTCTCTTGTTTTCTTTTATCTCTCATTTTTGATTGATCCTCACTAACTTCTCTTGGAGTCAAAGGCGCAAGAGTTGTCTTGTGTTCTTTATGTACAAAAGAGAACTTATTGGTGTATCCATCATGTATAACTTTCTTATCATATTGCCAAGGTCTCCCAAGAAGCAAATGACAAGCCTCCATGGGCACCATATCACACAAAATTGTATCATCGTACTTCCCTATGGAGAAATCCAACTCCACTTGCTTACTTACAGTCACTTCACCATCCTCACTAAGCCATGGAAGCTTGTATTGATGTGAGTGAGGTTTAGTCTCTAATCCTAATTTAGACACCATTCTAGCACTTGCAAGATTGGTACAACTTCCCCCATCAATAATTAAAGAACATACCTTTCCTTGGATGAGGCATCTAGTATGGAAAATGTTCTCCCTTTGGCTCTCATCCACGTCTCTTGCTTGACTGCCCAACATCCGTCTCACCATAAACAAATCTCTTTCCGATATAGTTTCCTCTTCATACTCCTCTTCATCATTAGGCGGGGCAGAATCTGAAGAAGACTCGCTAATAATCTTTCCATCCTCCTTAAGTAGCATAATATTCTTAGTTGGACACTCTGAAGCTATGTGACCTCTTCCAAGACACTTGAAGCATTTTATTTCACTACTCCTTGTCCTTTTAGGGACCTCATTGGATTTAGTTTGAGTCTTTTGAGGTGCAGCACTGGAATTGGTTGAGGAAGTACTTCCATCCTTCTTATGTCTTTCCTTCCAACTTGGAGAATTAAAATTAGAAGAGCTCCTTCTCATGACACTCTTTCTCTTGTGTTGTTTTTCTACCTTAGTCCTCCAACTCCACATAATTTTGCAACTCCACAACATCCCTTATATCACTATTCAGCCCCTGCAAGAAACGTGCCATAGTAGCCTCTCGATCTTCACTAATATTAGCTCTAATCAAACTCACCTCCATCTCTTTATAATACTCATCTACACTCTTGTTACCTTGTGTGAGCCTTTGAAGTTTATTGTGTAGTTCTCTATTATAATGAAAAGGGACAAATCTTCTTCTCATTAACCTTTTCATCTCTTCCCAACTATCCACCAAAATCAAGGAGAATAAGGTGGAATTGTTGCAAATCAAATCTAGCCAACAACCTCCAATCTTATCCTCATGAAACTAAGTTCAAACCTAGTCAAATTCTAATTTAAAACCATCATATGGTTACCTATTTCATGCACAATATTCAGCCCAAAAAGGGTCCAAATATGTTGAGTGGTTGCATTCAAAATTTGAACCAACTCACTCACTTATTCTCTCAACTACCAAATCTGATTGGAGCTTTGTTTGAATGACAAGATGACATTCTTATCCACTAAAACTTGCGCCCCAAATCAGCCCTTGGTGATCTCCAAAGATCTCCTCTTGATACAAGGGGTTTGTTCCAACAAGATCTCATCTTATCCTTTTGTTATGAAACAACTTTTCATAGGAAATTCAAATTCGAATTCAAACACTTGAATTCAAATGTTCAAACATTCAAATTCAAAATTCAAAATTTCAAATTTCAAATTCAAATTTCAAATTTCAAAATCCAATTTCAAAATTCAAATTTCAAATTTCAAATTTCAGATATTAAATTCAAAATTCAAAATTTAAATTCAAATTTCAAAATTCAAATTTAAAATTCAAAATTCAAATTTAAAATTCAAAATTCAAAATTCAAAATTCAAATGTTTGATAATAAATTTAACTAATTAAATTAATTAGTAATGTCTTGGACTATCCAAGCCCATTAGAATGAATGCTCCATGCGCCCTCCAACATTTAGGTGGGCTTCCAAACAGCTTCTTGGGCTAACAACCATTATTAGGCCCAATACCTTTAAAGCTAGTTCATCATGACTACAAGGTGTTAGTGTGTGACCCATTAGGTCCAACTTAGCTTCTGACATAACTGGGCTTGGGCCCAACAAGCCCACAACCCAATTAATGACAACACGGAGCACTAGCAATGCTTTGTTGCCCCAAAACTAGTCAGATTAATGACTTGATCATCCTATTGCTCATATTTGGTTACCGTATTATTTCCCTTCATCTCGGTTATCTTCCCATTAACCTAGGGTAAGGAAATGTATCAACCCCTGCGGTTTAGGGTAAGCTTTATTCGAAATAGGAAATATTCAATTTACTGACTCTAAAGGCAGATCATCTCATGATCTCTTTTACTATGCATAGATTTCCGAGTCCCTGTAAATGTCATCCCGATTTCTCCGATTTACATATAACCTAATCTCTCACAGAGATTTGATGAATTCCTTCAGCTTATTACCCTAGCCCTGTGCCCTTTCAGGACACGCCCAACAGTATACCTATAAGTCTTCATGTTTCAGGCAGACGAGGCATACAATCAAAACATGCCTTCAAGAACACAATCTAGGTAATAACTTCTGGTCTAAGGAAAGACATACCCAAATATAAAGAGATTACTCTATTGACACTATCTGTGAGATTTCCTCATAGAGTCTCTTTTTGGGTCTGTTCAGTGCGAGCTATACTCTTATAGGTCCATCCACGACTTTAGTAAGACATCTCTATATCTGTAGCTCATGAGGTCTTTACCTTGTATCCATATACAAGTAGATAAGTCGTACTAGTCTTACCCGAGATCATTGATCCCCAATCTCAGTGTCTCTAGACTAGGAACATATAATTAGGAATAGACATGCGATATCCTTGAATCCTTATGATCGTGATCTCATCACAGATACTCAAGAGATACCTGTTCTATTCCAAGGGGTTTATCCAGTTTATTCATATAATATTTACAATAATATCGAGACAATATGAAACTGGATAAATAGTGCTTTTATTTATTTGCGACAAACAAAGTTCTACATCTAGTGTCCTTTACTTAATCAAAAGATTGTCTCTAGGACACCCATATACTAACAAAAGTAATGTACGCTCATAGCACTGCAGTGCGCGTACTACTAACTATCACAGTGGAGATTCCATAGGGCTCTCCCAAAGGTGAATTCCACTGGACCTATGCGGACTGAAGCCAAATGTCCCATACCCTGTACCAGAGGGATGCCTATATGATGCGTGCTCAAACATATGCTTACTTTTATTATATACTTCAGTTTCCAAGATGAATGCACAATGTTGTATGCTATGACATGTTTGACACGCACAAATAGAAACAAATGAATCATGATGTGCATATGCATGACTAGATCATAATCATAATAGCATATATCTCTTGTACTTTTAATACCAAGCTGCCGAATAACAAATACTTCCATAGGCAGAATTTTCCATCATGTCAAGTCCAAAGGCAGATTACCAACAATATTTAACAGAATACAAATCATCAGGCACATGTGAGCATCAGTTCAAAATTCCATACGCTAGCTAATAGTCACAATAGGTCTCACCACCAAACACTTACCTTGAGTCTTTAACCCTTTTTAATCAAAACAACAACAATCAGCCAACTCTTTTAGCGGTTAGCAGACCTAATCAATAGATCCAAAAATCAAAATTCACATCTATTGTTCCAATAAAATATATGTACTCTGTTATCAAAATATATATATATATATATATATATATATATATATGTAATCTCCATGCTTCCCATTCTAGGCCTCTAGCCGATTTACTATATTTCAATTACTAACTTAATCACCAACTAAATTGTTTTAGTCTTTTTCTGACTTAACTTTAATTTTGCCAAAGGTTAACAAATGGTATAAATATAAATCCCTATTCATTTAATTCGGTTGCCTTGACCACCAATTAGGTGTCACAATTTATTATTTACAAAGCATCCCCTACAATGTTGGAGCTTAGAGCATGCTGTCTACATAGATTATTAATGGGTTTTATAATTCTCATGTAACATGAGAATTGAAATCTCATGTTGTAGAGATAAAAAGCATGTGGGAACCATATGTTAGAAAAAATTATATGTAAGACCCACATCAGCACGGAAATCGAAGGGTGTGTGGGAAGATTTTAATTCTCATATTAAATGAGAATTATAAAACCCATTATTAATATATACAAACTTGGCGAAGGCTGCTTAATGGAGCAGAAATAAAGGAAAATGGATCAAGATACATCCCCACTCAAATGCATGTAGAAACCGAACTAAGGGAAACAAAAGAGGCTTGTAACCCAGATTTATTTCCTTTCAAATCCTAAGCTCCTAACCGAGTTGTCATGTTCCAATGTTAATAATTTTTCTGCCTTTAATTTTTAATCATACTACATGTTATCAAATAACAAACTCCCAAAGTTACCTTCACATACAGATTCGGATTCGGTTTTCTTGTCCATCAATTGAATTCCATTTTTCTATAACTTAACACTTCTTAGGTCACTTAAGCATGATCATAACATTTTCAGCATTCTGTCCTCTTAAGTTAACACATGCAAAGTCATATACATTATTCTAATTCAACAAACAGTCCAACACACTTAAGGGGAGCTATGTCCCAATCTCCCACATCAGATTTCTTTGTTGTGCTTGTGTGCTTCAAACATGACTTCAATGTGGTATCACTATAATGTAGAACTTAAAATAAAAACAACTATTTTCTTGTGGAGAAGACAAAACTTGTATTTCTCTTTTTCTTGTGATGTTTTGCTTACAATATGATTTAGTTTATATAGGCACTAGATTGCCTTTTCATGAACCAAAACATTAAATTAGCCATAAACCACAAAACTAAACTTCCAACTCTTGGCCTCTCTAACTCTTGGCCTTTCACTTTCTCACAACTCTTGGCCTTTCACTTTCTTACAACTCTTGACTCCTTAATTAAGACTATTAAATATAAAACTAACAAAACATTTAAAGTTTATTCAACAATTCTCCTTCATAAACTTAAATGGTTCTGCCATCTTTCATCCCAAGCATCTTCTTGCAATTGTTGAGCAGTAACGTCGGCAGTGGCTTTGTGAAGATGTCCCTGACTTGCTCTTGACTGGTCACGTGTGTTAGCTCCACATTTCCTTCCTTTACTTGATCCCGGATGAAGTGAAATCGGACGTCAATATGCTTGCTTCTTTCATGATTTACCGGGTTCTTGGCTAGCTCTATAGCCGACTTATTGTCAATTCGGATCACAGTTTGACCGACTTGTTTTTCCTCCAACTTGCTTAGCAAATTCCTGAGCCACATTGCATGACAAACACACCAAGATGCAACTACATATTCAGCTTCACATGTCGACAGTGTCACAATAGGTTGCTTCTTCGAAATCCAGGTGAATGTCGTGTTGCCCATGAAAAACACATAACCAGTCGTGCTCTTTCGATCATCTATGTCTCCACACCAATCACTGTCAGAATATCCAATCAACTTGTATTTTGCCGAGCTCGAGTAGTGTAACCCGTGTGAAACTGTACCTTGAACATACCTCAGAATTCTCTTTACCGCCTTCCAATGTGTGTATCTCGGCTCCTCCATGAACCGACTTACTATGCCGACACTTAACGAGATATCTGGCCTCGTGCATGTGAGATAACGTAGGCTTCCCACCAAACTTCTGTACTTGCTTGCATCAACACGGTCTCCTCCATCAAACTTAGAGAGTTTTGAACCGGGTTCCATTGGTGTTGAAACTGGGTTGCAATCTTCCATCTTGTACTTCTTCAAAATCTTTTTTGCATAAGCCTCCTGTGACACGAAGATTCCCTTCTCATTTTGTTTTACTTCCAAACCAAGAAAGAACTTCATCAAACCGAGATCTGTCATTTCGAACTCTCTTGTCATTGTGCTCTTGAATTCTTGTATCATCTTGGCATTGTTTCCCATAAAAATGAGGTCGTCAACATAAAGAGCCACAATTAACAAGTCTCCTCCATTTTTCTTGACATAAACAGCATGTTCATATGGACATTGTTCAAGTCCATTCTCCTTGAAATATTTGTCAATACGAGCATTCCATGCCCGTGGTGCTTGCTTCAACCCGTAAAGTGCTTTCTTCAATCTCAGCACCTTCTTCTCTTCTCCTGCCTTCATGTAGCCCGGCGGTTGTTCCACATAAACTTCTTCTTCAAGAACACCATTCAGAAATGCCGACTTTACATCCATTTGATGCATTGGCCATCTGTATTGAGCAGCCTGTGAGATGAGTAGCCGAATTGTCTCCATCCTTGTAACAGGGGCAAACACCTCGTCATAGTCAATTCCAGCCTTCTGCTTATAACCTTTTGCAACTAGTCGAGCTTTATATCGTTCTATCTCCCCTTGAGCATTCATCTTCTTCTTGAACACCCACTTCACTCCAATGGGCCGACTTCCTTCTGGTAGCTCGGCTAACTCCCATGTGTTATTTCGGTCAATGGCTTCTATCTCCTCATCCATGGCATCTTGCCATTTCTTATCTCGGATGGCTTCTTCAAAACTTATGTTCTCAGAGTCTGCAAGAAGACAAACAAAATGTACCTCACTTGTTGACTCATATATGTCTTGTATGCTTCGTATCCTGGGTTGTCGTACCTCATCTTCATCATCAGAAGCTTCAGGACTTGCCGGGTTGATAATTTGTGTTGAGATTCCGTCTTCAAAGTTTACCTAAGAAGAATTGTTCCAGTCCCACTCATTTGCTTCATTGAGCTTTACATCTCTGCTTACTATGACTTTCTTGTTGACGGGGTCAAACAGCTTATACCCCTTTGTTTTTTCATCATATCCAATAAAAACATATTTCTTGCTTTTATCCTCGAGCTTGGTTCTGAGCTGGTCCGGTATGTGTGCATAGGCTATACTGCCAAAAACTCTGAGATGAGCCACTGAAGGCTTTTGACCGCTCCATGCTTCCTGTGGAGTTTTATCATCCAAGTTCGAATGTGGACATCGGTTCTGCACATACACAGCACACTGCACAGCTTCCGCCCAAAACTCCTTCGGCATCCTTTTGTTCTTCAGCATTGACCGAACCATGTCAAGAATAGTCTGGTTCTTCCTTTCAGCCACGCCATTCTGTTGTGGTGAGTATGGTGCTGTTAGAAACCTCTTTATCCCCTGTTCCTCATAAAACGACATAAACGCCGTTGAAATATATTCCCCACCTCTGTCAGACCGCACCGATTTGATATAGCTTCCTATTGCCTTCTCAATCATCACCTTGAACCTTTTGAACACATCGAACACCTCAGACTTCTCCTTCAGAAAGTAAACCCAAGTTTTCCGTGAGAAATCATCAATAAAGGAAATAAAATACTTCTTACCGCTGAAGGAACCCGGATTGATGGGTCCACACAAGTCGGTATGTATTAGTTCCAGAGGTTGCTTAGCCCGGAATCTTGCCATCTTCTGAAACGTGGTCCTGGCATGCTTGCCAAGTACACAACTCTCACAAAACTTTCCTTCAAAGTTGATGCCAGGTAACCCTTCCACCATCTTCTTCTTTGCCAACTCGGTTAGACCACCATAATGTAGGTGACCAAACCGGAGATGCCAAAGTGACACCTTATCTTCCACCTCGGCTTGTAAACATTCAACCTGTATACATTTCAGATTTAGTTTATACATACGATTCTTACCCATTTGAACCCGAACTATCAGCCGACCTTGTTCATCTTTCAAATACAATACCCGGTCTTTCATAATAACCGAGTAACCTTTCTCTGTCAGTTGACCCATACTTAAAATATTGCTTTTTAGGTCGGGTACATAGTACACATCTCGAATTGAGCCAATTAACCCGTCCTTTTGTAGGAAACAGATCGTACCTCGGCCTTTTACCTCAACCTTTGAGGCATCCCCGAACGAAACATGTCCGGTTTCCACCTTTCTCATCTCCTTGAAGAAGTCCTTATGTCCGCACATGTGGTTGCTCGCACCCGTGTCAAGATACCACTCCATGTCATCGTCTGGACTTCCTTTACTGTGTGTCATTAACAAGACACCATCCTTCATCTCGCCTTCTGTGGCTAGGTTGGACGTCTCCTCCACCTTTTTCTCCTCTCTGCATTCTCTTGCGAAATGTCCGACTTTGCCACAGTTGTAACACTTGTCCGAGTTACAATCTTTTGCATAGTGACCAAACTTTCCACATTTGTAACACTCGATGTTTGAATAATGTGACCGACCTCCTCGTCGACCTCGTCCTCTTCCTCTCCAGTTTTGTTGATTTGACTGTCCTACCTCATCACTATACACTTCTTGACTTCGGCCTCGACCTCTACCACCACGGCTAGTACCTCGTCCACCGCGGCCACGTCCTCTACCTCGAAAATTTTGAGAATAGAGCATCTTCTCATCTTTAATTGTTGCTTTGGTCTGAAGTGCCTGCTCCAGAGTTTCCTCCTTCTTCTTCTTTCTTTGTTCATGCGCTTCAAGGGAACCTGCCAACTCGTCAATGGTAAGTGTAGACAGGTCCTTGGACTCCTCTATGGCACAAACCACGTTTTCGAACTGGTCTGTCAAAGATCTCAAGATTTTCTCCACCACTCTGGTGTCAGGTATATCTTCTCCATTTCGTTTTAACTGGTTCACAATTCCTTGAACCCGGGCAACGAACCAGGATACTCCTTCCGTGTCCTTCATCTTCATTCCCTCCAACTCGGCACGAAGGGTTTGAAGCCGGACTTGTTTAACCCGGTTAGCTCCTCTATAGACATTTGCTAAGATGTCCCAGGCTGCCTTTGAGGTCTCACAATTTGCTATCTTCTCGAACCCAGATTCGTCTACAGCCCAGAAGAGCATGAATAACGCCAGCTTGCCTTTTGCACGCGTCTCTTTCAACGCTTTGGTTTGAGCCGCCGAATGGCCTCCAGTGTCCTGTGGTTCTACAAAACCTGCTTGAACATTCTCCCAAGCGTCCTGGGATCCGAGAAGAGCCTTCATCTGGATGCTCCAATTCTCGTAGTTCTCCTTCGTCAACTTAGGTAGTGCCATATCACTCCCCCTCTCCATAGCTTTGATACCAATTTGTGGTATCACTATAATGTAGAACTTAAAATAAAAACAACTATTTTCTTGTGGAGAAGACAAAACTTGTATTTCTCTTTTTCTTGTGATGTTTTGCTTACAATATGATTTAGTTTATATAGGCACTAGATTGCCTTTTCATGAACCAAAACATTAAATTAGCCATAAACCACAAAACTAAACTTCCAACTCTTGGCCTCTCTAACTCTTGGCCTTTCACTTTCTCACAACTCTTGGCCTTTCACTTTCTTACAACTCTTGACTCCTTAATTAAGACTATTAAATATAAAACTAACAAAACATTTAAAGTTTATTCAACATTCAAGACTGGGCAGGGACAAGGAAGGTTGAATAACCAAAAATGCATCATCCTAGCATATAAGTGATGACCGAAACAAATTTACCGTTTCTAAGCATATAGTGTCCAAAAAGAACCATGGGAATGAATGACAAAAATATATATATCTACATTTACATGCAAGTGGTGACCGAACAAAAGGAATAAAACAGGAGCTTAAAACTCAAACTCACCTCCTTGGCTGCATCAAACGGGTTCGCGTTTCGGTTATGGCTGCCACCTCCTACTTCAAATATTCAAGAATCCGAACTTAAGACTCCTTGGATGTGTCATCGGCTGAACAAGGGTGGAGAGAAACTAAAGTAGGCTTGTGCTCTAACTGTATGCAGGGGATGACAGTACTAACTCAGGACCGAATCGGTTACATGCAATGGGAGTGGGCACCCAAACAAGGCAGAATCAAGACCACGCAATAGCAGAAGAAGCTTGATCAGAACCGACCCAGTATGAAGGAGCAAGAAAACAAAAAAAAAGGCACCTCACCTCCTTGAGATTGGCCTTCGGCCGAACAAGAGAAGGAGAAAGGTTGATGGGTTCAAGGTGCAGTCGCCTTGGATGCTGCATTCTGCAACATCAGTGAGGAAGAGAAGGGGGAGGCTTGAATGGTGTTTCGTCTCTTAGGAACTCACGGCTAGGGGTGGAGATGAGGGGAAAGGGCATACAATTTAAGTTTGTGTGTGTTCTTCTTGATGGTTTGCGGTTTGAGAGAGGAATGGTTGGCTACGTTTCTGATTTTATTTCTTGTTATGCTCACGGTTTGGAGAGGGATTATGATATGAACCTCAAGAGAAGTGACCGGATTGCATCAACTAGTAATGGAATTTACGCCCAAAATTCAGCCTCCAACGCGTCCTGGCTAAAAAATGATCATATCTCACGTTGCACAACTCGGAATTGAGTGATTCCAAAACGAGGTGAAAGAGCACGTTTTGAAACGCGAAATAGACCCAAGAATCGCCGAAAATGGACAAGTGGGTCGCGAGATCTGATCTGAGGTAGGGTAAAATGAAAATTGATGATGCAGGGTTTAGCGTTGATTTTGTTGGACTTTTGGGAATGAGAAAAGAAAGGAATTAAAACAAGAAACAAGGGTAGGAAGGCGCCACAATCCAAGGATTGATAAGCCTATGAACGCCACAAGGATAAGAACCCTTGATAAGTTCAGAGATTCTCAAAAGAACCCAAGAGAACTAGTCTGACCAAAATAGGTTAACTTGATATTCAAAATCTGATTACAAGAGTTGTATATCATCCCTTATTTATACTTGGAACATCACTCCAAGAATAGGAAAAGACTAGCAAATGAAAAGACACTAATCATCCCCACTAAGCATTTATTACATTGATGACATTAACTAAATTCTGATTGGGATATGGCTTGGACTTGATGTCTTCATGATTAGCCCACATTTGCAGAATTAGCCCACTAAGAGCTTCCGTAAACTTCTTGGCCCTTGACCTTGTGATTGGCCCATTTGGCAATTGCAATGGATCATTTGGCATTGTCTCCTTATTCATATCAGTGATGCCACCTCTTGAGAAGAATTTGCCCTCAAATTTTAGTCCTCTTCTCCTACATCAAAAGGGGACAAATCAGCCACATTAAAAGTTGCACTTACACCATACTCACCAGGGAGGTCTATCTTGTAGGCATTATCATTAATTTTGGACAGGACTTGGAAAGGTCCATCTCCTCTTGGTTGAAGCTTAGATTTCCTTTGGGAAGGGAACCTCTCTTTTCGTAGATGAACCCAAACCCAATCACCTTGTTCAAACACAACCTTCTTCCTGCCTTTATTAGCTTGTCTAGCATAGCTCTCCACCTTTTTTTCAATTTGTGTCTTTACCTTCTCATGTAATTTACGAACATATTCAGCCTTAGTCCTGCCATCAGTATGCTTTAAAACAAAGTTGTTAGGTAAAGGTAGCAAATCAAGAGGAGTGAGAGGGTTAAATCCATAAACAATTTCAAAAGGAGAATAACTAGTAGTGCTATGAACTACCTTATTATATGCAAACTCAACATGGGGCAGACATTCTTCCCATGACTTATTTTTCTTTTTTATTACAGCTCTTAAAAGAGAAGAAAGAGTTCTATTCACTACCTCAGTTTGCCCATCAGTTTGTGGATGACAAGTAGTAGAAAAGAGAAGTTTAGTTCTGAGCTTTACTCCATAAGGTCCTCCAAAAGTGACTTAAAATTTTTGAATCTCTATCAGAGACAATGCTTCTAGGAAGCCCATGGAGTCTTACCACATCTTTGAAGAACAAGTCAGCAACGTGGCATGCATCATCAACCTTTTTGCATGGGAAGAAATGCGCCATCTTAGAAAACCTGTCCACCACAACGAAAATAGAATCCTTGCAATTTCTAGACCGAGGTAGTCCTAACACAAAATCCATAGAGATATCAATACAGGGGAAGTCAGGAATTGGCAAAGGAGTATACAGCCCATGTGGCATTACTTTAGATTTAGACTTCTTGCATACAATACATCTTTCATACAGTTTTTGTATATCACGTTGAAAGTAAACTGGCCTTTGAAGGCCGATGCATGTAAGGTGTAAAACAAAAATTTTACTGCGGAACATACATGCACACATAGGTTCATGCTTTAAGACAGCATGATGTTACCTTGTTTTTGGCCTGATCAATTAGGGAGATCAGATGTCAGGCTTGAAGGGTTCAAACCCTCTAATGGTGATCCACACCACCGTTCGTCAATGATGCAAGAACCCTTTCTTGAAAGCCACCAGATGAACACCACAGTGAGGCTTGCTATGCGCACAAGTGGTGAAGGTGGAGGCTAGGTATTCTGTTTGAAAAGGTGTAGTGAACTACCCTACAGAATGGTGCATAGATGGAGGAGAGTTGGCTAGGTTTTCATCAAAACCCTAAGGTGAGGAACAAGTGTTATCCGCACACTTGGAGAGGATGAGAGATTTAAATCATTCAAAATGAAAACCAGCTTTCAAACTCTTTTGAAATTTGCGCAGGGAATAGGGAGGATAAGGTGGAGCTGTTGCAAAACCAATTTTGCCAACAACCTCCAATCTCATCCATATGAAATTAAGTTCAAAATAATTTAAACTTAAATTCATAAACTATCATATAGTATACACTTTTCATGCGCATAATTCAGCCCTAGAAGGGGTCCAAATATATTGAGGAGTTGCATTCAAAATTTGAATCAACTCACCCACTGATTCCCTCAACCACCAAATCTGAATGGAGCTTTGTTTTAAGTGATAAGATGACATCCTTATCACTTAAACTTGCGCACCAAACAGCCCAAGGAAGTGCTCCAAAGATGCTTCTTGATCCAAGGAATATGCTCCAATAAGATCCTGTCTTATCCTTTTGTTATGAAACAACTTTTCAAAGCCAATTCAAATTTGAATTCAAACACTTGAATTCAAATGTTCAAACATTCAAGTTTCAAAATTCAAAATTCAAATTTCAAATTTCAAATTCAAAATTCAAATTTCAAAACTCAAATTCAAAATTCAAATTTCAAAATTCAAATTTCAAATTTCAAATTCCAAATTCCAAATTCGAATTTCGAAATTCAAATTCCAAATTCAAAATTCCAAATTCAAATTTCAAATTTCAAATTTCAAATTCCAAATTCCAAATTCGAATTTCGAAATTCAAATTCCAAATTCAAATTTCAAAATTCAAATTTCGAATTCGAAATTCGAAATTCAAATATTTGATTATTAATTTAACTAATTAAATTAATTAGTAATAGCTTGGACTATCCAAGCCCATTACTAAGCTCCATGCACCACCCACCCATTTAGGTGGGCTTTCAAACAGCTTCTTGGGCTAACAACCATTATTAGGCCCAATACCTTTAAAGCTAGTCCATCATGACTACAAGGTGTTAGTGTGTGACCCATTAGGTCCAACTTAGCTTCTGACATAACTGGGCTTGGGCCCAACAAGCCCACAACCCAATTAATGACAACATAGAGCACTAGCAATGCTTTGTTGCCCTAGAACTAGTCAGATTAATGACTTGATCATCCTATTGCACATATTTGGTTACCGTATGTATTTCCCTTCGTCTCGGTTATCTTCCCATTAACCTAGGGTAAGGAAATGTATCAACCCCTGCGGTTTAGGGTAAGCTTTATTCGAAATAGGGAATCTTCAATTTACTGACTCTAAAGGCAGATCATCTCATGATCTCTTTTACTATGCATAGATTCCCGAGTCCTTGTAAATGTCATCCCGATTTCTCCAGTTTACAGATAACCTAATCTCTCACAGAGATTTGACGAATTCCTTTAGCTTATTACCCTAGCCCTGTGCCCTTTAAGGACACGCCCAATAGTATACCTATGAGTCTCCATGTTTCAGGCAGACGAGGCATACAATCAAAACATGCCTTTAAGAACACAGTCTAGGTAATAACTTCTGGTCTAAGGAAAGACATACCCAAACATAAAGAGATTACTCTAATGACACTATCTGTGAGATTTCCTCATAGAGTCTCTTTTTGGGTCTGTGCAGTGCGAGCTATACTCTTTTAGGTCCACCCACGACTTTAGCTAAGATATCTCCATATCTGCAGCTCATGAGGTCTTTACCTTGTATCCATATACAAGTAGATAAGTCGTACTAGTCTTTACTCGAGATCACTGATCCCCAAACTCAGTGTCTCTAGACTAGGAACATATAATTAGGAATAGACATGCAATATCCTTGAATCCTCATGATCGTGATCTCATCACAGATACTCAAGAGATACCTGTTCTATTCCAAGGGGTTTATCCAGTTCGTTCATATAATATTAACAGTAATATCGAGACACAATATGAAACTGAATAAATAGTGCTTTCATTTATTTGCGACAAACAAAGTTCTACATCTAGTGTCCTTTATTTAATCAAAAGATTGTCTGTAACACCCACTCTTGTATGCATCCAAGAGGGTTGTTTGCTAAATCGTATTAGAGTCGCAGCGGTATGGAACTCATTAATTTTAAAACTTTATCAAATATCATTTAATTTGGAAACTTGAAAAAGGTCCAGATTTGATTCTCATAAAAACAATTTGAAAAAATGAAATCGTTTATCAATCATAGGAAATTTCAATTATAAAACCCTTTGCTGAATTTTCTAGACTTTTCAGAAAACCTTGCTGTCTTATAAAATCTGTATAAAATCGAATTCAGATGCGATAAAAAATATTCCAAGCTTCTGAAAAACTAGACATCCGGGGCATCGCATACATATAAATTATGCTCGATTCGGAGGTGAATAGCCCCACGGAACAGGACACGTAAAACGCTGGTGAAGCCTGTCCGTTTTCTGGAAAACAGGCTGTAAGGCGAAGCTTACTAAAATTCGGACAGATTTCATATAAAAATGAAACCTGCACAGTTTGAAAGTACATTCACGGGGCTTCGCGTGCATATAAAATAATAGTAAATCGGGGTTCGTTTGCCCCTTGAAACATGACCCGTAAAGTACCGGTAAAACTGTTAAAATTCAGCACCTAGTAAAACGTTCAAAAAATTCTTTTCACAACGTTTCCAAAACAGCCACTGTTCATAAAAGACTTAACAAAGTTCAAGTAGAAATTTCAACAATCATCCAAGTGCTCGACATACACATGAATACACAGTCATCCAACAATTATACAACAATAGCCAAAGTCCAATCAGCATTCATCAACAGCATGCATCCATATACTCACGCCTTCAAATGTGCTTTCCTTTTTCCTGCCATTTTATGAAAATAGCAGCCCCAAAGGGGTGAGAATAATCCCAGTAGTGTGGCAACAAAACCAATAACATAACAGTATTGAACTAGGCACAAAATCATAAACAGTCACTTCAACATATCCTTGTTCCTTTTTTTTTTTTCCTATATATATATATATATATATATATATATATATATATATATATATATATATATATTGCGCATATAACGCCTTTCCTTTGCGCTCATAGCACTATAGTGCGCGCATTATCATATATATATATTGCGTATATAACGCCTTTCCTTTGCGCTTTTAGCACCGTCGTGCGCGCACTTCACAGTGGACATCCCATAAATGGCACCCTTTCTTGGTGGATTCCAACTGTGGGCCTATGCGGACTGATGCCAACTGTCCCATACCCTGGTACCGAAGGGATGCCTATATGATGCATGCTCAAACACATGGTCCTGTACATAACTATTCTAAATGCAAGGTTATATGATTTTGGTACATGCATGCCATGCTATGCTTTCACACACAAAGCATAAAAATAAATGCGGTATGATTCAAGATGCATGCTTATATACTTTTCATATACGTTATGCTGCCACATAACAACTTTACCTCATAATCATATTGCCGTTCAAGGCACGTTCTTGGCAGTATACTTTCATCATAAGGAACATAATAATTTTACGGAGTATGGAGCATCATGTCACAACTTCATACCAGTAGTCAATAGTCACATTAGGTAATATCGCCTGACACTTACCTGTGTGCCCAAGCAATTAATCAACAACAACAGAATTCAGTCCACACTCTAAGGTTGATGTACACCTAAACAAGCACAACCAAAACAAAGTTTCAAGCTTTGATTCCTATGATGCACAATAATTCTATGCCCCCAACTCAGGTACATAATCGGTTTGCTCATGGTTCTCAAGTAAAGTAAATTCCCTGACTTCATGCCATTTCTACTTGTTATTGAAACAAAATCCTAGGTTATGCCATGTATAGCCCTTCGATTTAGATATGCTATTTTACTCTAAACAAAATTCTGATCTCATAATGATTTAACAACGAATACAGTGAGAAATTCCAACATAACATAATCGATTTTCTGCCCACTACTAGGTACCTAGAATTATTCATTTATATAACAATTTCACGTGACCAAGAGGGCGAAAAAAATAAAACTTCAACATACTGCCCCTTAAGGTTCTAAGCACATACGAATTTTTTTGTCATTTTTATAAGTCCAAGGAATCAGCTTCACAATAGAACAAGGAGCTATTCTCAAGCTCACAATTCAGATTTTTGGTCTAAAGAGGATAAAATCCTAGGCTGTTCTAAAAGACAGAATCCAAGGAAGGAAGTGGTCAAAATAAAATGTTCTCCTATTCTTGTAATTTGTTCGGTTCACCAGGTTCCAAGAATAGATAAATTTTCTGTTTGATAGTTAATACCTTAATTTGTTAAAAACGACATTACAAGTCTCTTTATGCACTCAAGTTCGGCTAGGCTGTACAAGGCATCCATGATTAAGTTAATCACATGACCATTCTCACGAAGTCTAAGGTGTGCTAAGGGGGCCCTTAACCTGCTACCAATTCTTTTAAATCAGTTAAGGCTTGAGGAACAAAATCCACAAAACAGAATCGGTCTTCATCAAACATACAGAATGATTTTACTTCAAGGTTTCACCCTTCTACCTAGGGGTGCTGCACAAGAACCTAGAGCATGCTATCAACTCATTCTAATACCTGTAGAGTGGGATATACAAACGGTCAAAGAGGTTCGGTTGGTAGAAATGAAGGAGGCACCAAGGGGAGGACTAACTTCCTATCTTCAAATGCAACCGAAACAAAAGATTAGAAGGAAGGTTTATCTGTTTTAAATACCTCTACGGCTGATACTCAACGGTCACGATGACAAGCAGCAGCTCTACTTCTTCAAATGCTCCAAGTCTTTGTTCTTTTTCCCACTTACGGTTGATGGCGCACACCAAGGAAGAAGGAGGATGGAGCGAGGGACATCACCAGCTCTCTTCGAGCTTTGATGCTCGGCTGGACCAGCAACAAAAGAGTGAGAGTAGAGGCTTAAAGGTGATGTTTTTCGTTCAAGATTATGGGTGCAGGGGAGTGAAACAGTTGCATATTAAGTCTTGGGTCTTTCATCCCTTTGATACCAACGGCTTACCAACGAAGAGCAGGTAAGAGGAGTGATATGCTTTGAAGCTTTGGTCTGCATGTCCTCAACTCAGCAGTGCAGCGGCTGCACAGACTCCAGAGGATAGAGATGACACAACTCCACACTCCCACACCAAGTATGTACCAGCCGAACAGCAGGGAACAAGAGGTTATTTTGGTGACTCATGTACAACCTCCTACTCAAGTGTTCTTAGCCGAAATGGTGGTGGAGGAAGATATGTTAAAGCGGTTTGTCCCATTCCATGGAAGCACGGTTGGTGAGATAGAATGGGAAGGAGATATGAGCCTAGTCTCCCTTGGCTTTCGGTCTGCGGTTGCAGTGAGAGGGGGAAGGAGCTTTGAGTCAAGAGATGATCCTGGCTTCTATGTAAAGAAGGAGGAAGCATCCAACTGTTCCAAGGGTGATGCAAAATGGCGCACATGCAAGAAGGGAGGGAAGGTGGCGGTCATGCAGAAGGGAGAAGGGACATTTGGTGACACAAGGTGTGCATGCTTGAAAGGCTGATTGGTCACCAGCAATTCAGATTGCTTTTCTCCTTTGTTTTGTACGCATGTGATGGGAGAAATGGGCAAAGCTGACTTGCAGTCTGTTTCAAGGTCAGAACACGCGCAACAGGGACCAAGGGGTTCAGCTTTCTACCTAATCAAATGGGGTCCATGACCCTACAAGGACCTGGCCGCGGCTTGAAGTGCGAAATTTCAAGTATCCCCAAGTTGCAAAGTGGCATTCATGCAATGAGATGGTGAGGACAAGTGTCGAGCATGCAGGTAGTATAGGGGGGGTTAGGTGTCACGCATACAAAGGGGTTTAATTTTTTGTAATACAATTAGGCGCATACTTAGTAGGAGCACTCATAAAAATTTTAGTAGTGTTATGCTTTATGTGTATTAAAATTTAATTATTCCTATACTCTTAACTAGGATCTCACATGCATAAAATAGGTACTCATATTCCATGGCAGTATCCATGATCTTCATAGCAACATAACTATATTTCGTATTTACGTGGGATGTTACACTCTCCCCAACTTGTTTTGAAGTTTGTCCCCAAACTTCGTCTTACCATTCCAAAATCTGTATAAGTCTAACGCTTAACCATGATACAACAATTTCCTAAGTTCTTTTTAACATCAACTATTCCCATAATACACAAGTAAAACGAACACGAAAACCTTACTAAACCCAGACATTTCAGCTATATAAAAACGGTAATCTAGCTCACAATTTTAGTGCATAATTGATAGACCACTGAACCAATCCATTTGCAAAATGCTTCTTTACTTTATAAATTTTATTAACTATTACTAGCATAAGTCTAGGTGATTAATCTTCTAGTCACCCAATTCAGAAATATAACATATTAAATCGAACATAACCATAGACAAATGGCTTCCTAAAATTTCTTTATTATCACTCACCCTTCATGTCACTGTATACTATTAAGTCTACTGGTCAAAAAATTTAAGGGTCTTCACATAAAATGCAATTAATAAGTCAGAGGCTTACATCAAAATTCTTAAGAATGCAGGGTTCAACTAAGTAACATTACCTCCTATTACACCATTATTAGGTTAATTAACTAGAATCTCCAATTACAATTATTTCGCCTGCATAATGCACATGTTACTATTTAGAAATGCTCTTACCTCCTACCTAATCATTGTCGATGACTCGGATTAATTCACTAACCAAACACATCACACACTTGCTTTATATCCGGACTCCTACATTGATTATTTTACTCAACAATATCACAGATAGAATTCTATACCTATAAGCCTTCAGGAAATCAAACAAGTACACCAGAACACATTACATTCTAAATTTTACACGAGAAGAATCTTCCTAAAATCATAAAACTTCTATCCTACCTTTCATACATACCATGTTAAGTGGTACCTCTCATACAGTTCGTCAAAACACCCACATGAGGAAACTTCCTCGAGCTTTCCGATGTCCTAGGTACCTCAGATGTAATTGACTCCACTGATCAGAGGATCCATTAACCATGATATGACTTTCAATTCATTGACACATATTACAATCTTGGGATAGTTACCAAGCACAATCCACCAAAACAGGCCAAGCTTTCTTAAACCAGGTTTACAATAATCATACTCAAAATTCCTAGCTATTTGACATTCAAGGGATAACTAGTGTTTTACGGCGGGAGACCTAATGCATGAACAACACCATATTCAAATGACTAATCATATCTATTCATGCAACAATATATCTATCAGAAGAGAACCTTTCAAAATAACAATAGTATCCCATGATGTATTTAAAAATTTCAAAATGATAATCAAACTTTTAAGCATGGAATTCACAGCAGCATATTTAAGTCACAGATTGAATATTAAATCAATTAAACAGCAGCTAAACAAAACCAGGTTACTCACTTAAATTCGAACTATGCAAATATAACATGAGAGTATCTAGTTAGTACTGACTCTAGTGGAACATAAAAATAATCAATAGTTCCCAATTATAAAAGGAAGTCATAAAAATTTTGCATGCTTATGTATCTAATGCACCAAAACAGGATTGCCACAACCAGTGGAAATTTAAGGCATGGAAAGTACATTTTTATACATTGGAACGTATATGAGGTTTGTGTTATATGCAAGTGCATGTAATACTCAAATGTTGTGAGTTTGGACAAAATTAATAAAGCTCGATCAAACTGGTTAAGAGATCATACATAACACGTCATACGAAACAGGCATCGATTAACACCAATGGTCAATTATCTAGATCTTAGTACACAATAGGTTGATTAGCACCTTCAATCACTTAGACCACAAGGTTTAGTTTGAATTCGTAAGTTCTGACAACATTTTGCATGTAAAAGATTCACCTTGAGGACAGTAAATTCAAGTAAGGGCGAACATTCTTCTGCGGAACAAGTTTAGACATAACAAGAGGGTTCTATCAACATGGTAAGAAATATTTTGTAAAATCTCTTGAAAGTGTTTTGTATGGAGAACAAAATTGAAGATGCAGTAAAAGTTTAAAACATAACGTTTAACAATTTTAAACAGAAATTGGAATACTTAGAGACATATTCATACTAAATTCAGATTACCCAAAACCAACTAAAGATTTATAAAAAAACGAACTGATACTATAAAGTCCTCAACATGCATGACACAATATTATTCATTGTAAAGTTCTATAATAGGCAATCTCATTTTGTATAACAGCCACAAACTGGTTACATAAAACAAGTACTTAACATCTAAATCATTTGACTTCTACTACAATGGTCGTGACCACATTCCTGATGTTATAGAGAAGTATTACTAATATTTCTTGTACATGTTAGGCATAAAATCTTGGATTGGGAAAATACAACTTTAAAATTTAGAGATACTCACACTTTTAAAAGTTTTCGTACTTAATTAATTTCACAAAGACTCACTAAACTGAAATAAGGTTAAGTTGATCAAAATCCTACACTATACCTTCATTAAAGTACCAATCCAACAAAACATGAAACATGCCAACATGATATCTAACTGAGGTGTGTCATGAAAATTCTGCATGTTTAATTTGTGGGAATCTAATACAAAGAAGGACTACAGATGCTTACCACACAAAATTTAAAATCATTTTTCTACGCAGCCCAAAATAACACACCTTTATACAATATCATTCTGTGCATAATTTGCCTCACAACAATCATGAAAGAAATATATATATATATATATATATATATATATGTGCCAATCAATAACTCATAACAGCATAAAATGAAATCCCATTTTTAGCAGCAAGGTTTCATACACTATGATGTGAAAAATCTAACTGCAAGTTTATCAGTCATCACATAAAAATCTATTATCATGATCAAAGACAATGTACTATATGCAAGTCCAAATAGTCAAAATCACACAAAACAAGTCAATGCATAAGAGCTAAGACAACAAGTATCACTCGCACGAAGGACAGGGGCGTAGGGGTCAAGTTCTCTCCTTTCACACTTAACTACTTTGTTTAACTGCTTCTTTCTCAAGAATGATGTCTAATGCCAATTTACCACTATGAGATTTGTAAGACAGTAAACCCCCGTGCCTAAACCTTAATTAGCTCCAACTCTACTTTCTAAGGCAATAACTGGATCTACTTAAGTAAATGACCTATGCCTAAATGAATTTTCATAGTCAGGTTTTGCTACTCAAACAGATTAACCCTTTATGCAAGTAAGTAATATAACAGAGTTAGTAAAGATTAACAGTTTCTACTACCCAGTTATATACTACAGTCACAGTATACAAAAGGTCATAAATCACAAAATAGATATGTAGCAACTGTCATTATCTAGAGATAACTTATTATCATCCATAACTTAAGATATCACAAAGCATTCACATCAAATATAAGTATATAAAACTTTGCTGATAATTCACCGGAACAAGGTTAATAACTCACCGTAAATTCAAGTAACAATTCACTATTCCACACTTAGTGTTCAGACACATGTGTACCCTGTGATAACCATGATTTTGCACACACAAATTGCGCGATGGTGAGTTGATCAGGCTCACCACCTAGCAAGAGGATGGGCACGGTCATGTTTAATACAGTGTACTTCCAATATCATCACACCTCCAATCTAGGTAATTTACCCAGTAACCCATTCACAACTAAAGCTCAAACAGCAAGAACACATACAATTATCCAGACAACAATCATTCAACAAGCAGCACACAAATCAATCAAAAACAGACATCCTGAACCAAACTGCTCTGATACCAATTAGTGTAACACCCACTCTTGTATGCATCCAAGAGGGTTTTTTGCTAAATCGTATTAGAGTCGCAGCGGTATGGAACTCATTAGTTTTAAAATTTTATCAAATATCATTTAATTTGGAAACTTGAAAAAGGTCCAGATTTGATTCTCATAAAAACTATTTGAAAAAATGAAATCGTTTATCAATCATAGGAAATTTCAATTATAAAACCCTTTGCTGAATTTTCTAGACTTTTCAGAAAACCTTGCTGTCTTATAAAATCTGTATAAAATCGAATTCAGATGCGATAAAAAATATTCCAAGCTTCTGAAAAACTAGACATCCGGGGCATCGCATACATATAAATTATGCACGATTCGGAGGTGAATAGCCCCACGAAACAGGACACATAAAACGCTGGTGAAGCCTGTCCGTTTTCTAGAAAACAGGCTGTAAGGCGAAGCTTACTAAAATTCGGACAGATTTCGTATAAAAATGAAACCTGCACAGTTTGAAAGTACATTCACGGGGCTTCGCGTGCATATAAAATAATAGTAAATCGGGGTTCGTTTGCCCCTTGAAACATGACCCGTAAAGTACCGGTAAAACTGTTAAAATTCAGCACCTAGTAAAACGTTCAAAAAATTCTTTTCACAACGTTTCCAAAACAGCCGCTGTTCATAAAAGACTTAACAAAGTTCAAGTAGAAATTTCAACAATCATCCAAGTGCTCGACATACACATGAATACACAGTCATCCAGCAATTATACAACAACAGCCAAAGTCCAATCAGCATTCATCAACAGCATGCATCCATATACTCACGCCTTCAAATGTGCTTTCCTTTTTCCTGCCATTTTATGAAAATAGCAGCCCCAAAGGGGTGAGAATAATCCCAGTAGTGTGGCAACAAAACCAATAACATAACAGTATTGAACTAGGCACAAAATCATAAACAGTCACTTCAACATATCCTTGTTCCTTTTTCTTTTTCCTTTTCATCATATATATATATATATATATATATATATATATATATATATATTGCGCATATAACGCCTTTCCTTTGCGCTCATAGCACTATAGTGCGCGCATTATCATATACATATTGCGTATATAACGCCTTTCCTTTGCGCTTTTAGCACCGTCGTGCGCGCACTTCACAGTGGACATCCCATAAATGGCACCCTTTCTTGGTGGATTCCAACTGTGGGCCTATGCGGACTGATGCCAACTGTCCCATACCCTGGTACCGAAGGGATGCCTATATGATGCATGCTCAAACACATGGTCCTGTACATAACTATTCTAAATGCAAGGCTATATGATTTTGGTACATGCATGCCATGCTATGCTTTCACACACAAAGCGTAAAAATAAATGCGGTATGATTCAAGATGCATGCTTATATACTTTTCATATACGTTATGCTGCCACATAACAACTTTACCTCATAATCATATTGTCGTTCAAGGCACATTCTTGGCAGTATACTTTCATCATAAGGAACATAATAATTTTACGGAGTATGGAGCATCATGTCACAACTTCATACCAGTAGTCAATAGTCACATTAGGTTATATCGCCTGACACTTACCTGTGTGCCCAAGCAATTAATCAACAGCAACAGAATTCAGTCCACACTCTAAGGTTGATGTACACCTAAACAAGCACAACCAAAACAAAGTTTCAAGCTTTGATTCCTATGATGCACAATAATTCTATGCCCCCAACTCAGGTACATAATCGGTTTGCTCATGGTTCTCAAGAAAAGTAAATTCCCTGACTTCATGCCATTTCTACTTGTTATTGAAACAAAATCCTAGGTTCTGCCATGTATAGCCCTTCGATTTAGATATGCTATTTTACTCTAAACAAAATTCTGATCTCATAATGATTTAACAACGAATACAGTGAGAAATTCCAACATAACATAATCGATTTTCTGCCCACTACTAGGTACCTAGAATTATTCATTTATATAACAATTTCACGTGACCAAGAGGGCGAAAAAAATAAAACTTCAACATACTGCCCCTTAAGGTTCTAAGCACATACGAATTTTTTTGTCATTTTTATAAGTCCAAGGAATCAGCTTCACAATAGAACAAGGAGCTATTCTCAAGCTCACAATTCAGATTTTTGGTCTAAAGAGGATAAAATCCTAGGCTGTTCTAAAAGACAGAATCCAAGGAAGGAAGTGGTCAAAATAAAATGTTCTCCTATTCTTGTAATTTGTTCGGTTCACCAGGTTCCAAGAATAGATAAATTTTTTGTTTGATAGTTAATACCTTAATTTGTTAAAAACGACATTACAAGTCTCTTCATGCACTCAAGTTCGGCTAGGCTGTACAAGGCATCCATGATTAAGTTAATCACATGACCATTCTCACGAAGTCTAAGGTGTGCTAAGGGGGCCCTTAACCTGCTACCAATTCTTTTAAATCAGTTAAGGCTTGAGGAACAAAATCCACAAAACAGAATCGGTCCTCATCAAACATACAAAATGATTTTACTTCAAGGTTTCACCCTTCTACCTAGGGGTGCTGCACAAGAACCTAGAGCATGCTATCAACTCATTCTAATACCTGTAGAGTGGGAGATACAAACGGTCAAAGAGGTTCGGTTGGTAGAAATGAAGGAGGCACCAAGGGGAGGACTAACTTCCTATCTTCAAATGCAACCGAAACAAAAGATTAGAAGGAAGGTTTATCTGTTTTAAATACCTCTACGGCTGATACTCAACGGTCACGATGACAAGCAGCAGCTCTACTTCTTCAAATGCTCCAAGTTTTTGTTCTTTTTCCCACTTACGGTTGATGGCGCACACCAAGGAAGAAGTAGGATGGAGCGAGGGACATCACCAGCTCTCTTCGAGCTTTGATGCTCGGCTGGACCAGCAACAAAAGAGTGAGAGTAGAGGCTTAGAGGTGATGTTTTTCGTTCAAGATTAGGGGTGCAGGGGAGTGAAACAGTTGCATATTAAGTCTTGGGTCTTTCATCCCTTTGATACCAACGGCTTACCAACGAAGAGCAGGGAAGAGGAGTGATATGCTTTGAAGCTTTGGTCTGCATGTCCTCAACTCAGCAGTGCAGCGGCTGCACAGACTCCAGAGGATAGAGATGACACAACTCCACACTCCCACACCAAGTATGTACCAGCCGAACAGCAGGGAACAAGAGGTTATTTTGGTGACTCATGTACAACCTCCTACTCAAGTGTTCTTAGCCGAAATGGTGGTGGAGGAAGATATGTTAAAGCGGTTTGTCCCATTCCATGGAAGCACGGTTGGTGAGATAGAATGGGAAGGAGATATGAGCCTAGTCTCCCTTGGCTTTCGGTCTGCGGTTGCAGTGAGAGGGGGAAGAAGCTTTGAGTCAAGAGATGATCCTGGCTTCTATGTAAAGAAGGAGGAAGCATCCAACTGTTCCAAGGGTGATGCAAAATGGCGCACATGCAAGAGATAGGGAGGGAAGGTGGCGGTCATGCAGAAGGGAGAAGGGACATTTGGTGACACAAGGTGTGCATGCTTGAAAGGCTGATTGGTCACCAGCAATTCAGATTGCTTTTCTCCTTTGTTCTGTACGCATGTGATGGGAGAAATGGGCAAAGCTGACTTGCAGTCTATTTCAAGGTCAGAACACGCGCAACAGGGACCAAGGGGTTCAGCTTTCTACCTAATCAAATGGGGTCCATGACCCTACAAGGACCTGGCCGCGGCTTGAAGTGCGAAATTTCAAGTATCCCCAAGTTGCAAAGTGGCGTTCATGCAATGAGATGGTGAGGACAAGTGTCGAGCATGCAGGTAGTATAGGGGGTTAGGTGTCACGCATACAAAGGGGTTTGATTTTTTGTAATACAATTAGGCGCATACTTAGTAGGAGCACTCATAAAAATTTTAGTAGTGTTATGCTTTCTGTGTATTAAAATTTAATTATTCCTATACTCTTAACTAGGATCTCACATGCATAAAATAGGTACTCATATTCCATGGCAGTATCCATGATCTTCATAGCAACATAACTATATTTCGTATTTACGTGGGATGTTACATTGTCTCTAGGACACCCATATGCTAACACACGTTTCATGTGTGGCCAGTAAAAATATTCATGCAACATGCCTAAAGTCTTTTGGACCCCAAAATTTCCCATTAATCCCCCCTCATGTGCCTCCCTTACAAGTAGCTCTCTAATGGAACTTTTAGGCACACACAATCTCTTCTTTTTAAACAAGTAATCATTATGCCTAAAGAAACCATTTTGGGCAGCATACAGACAAGATTTATAGATTTGTGAGAAGTATGGATCATGCTCATACAATGCTTTAATATGCTCAAAGCCAATGAACTTAGTCTCAAGAGTAGAGAACAAAGCATACCTTCTTGAAAGTGCATCTGCTACCACATTGGACTTACCTTTCTTGTGCTTGATCACGTAGGGAAATTGCTCCAAGAACTCAACCCATTTGGCATGCCTTTTGTTAAGTTTGCCTTGCCCTTTTAAGTACTTTAAGGACTCATGGTCACTATGGATAACAAAGTCTTTGGGCAAGAGATAATGCTGCCATGTTTGCAAAGCCCTTACCAATGCATACAATTCTTTATCATATGTGGAATAATTAAGGACGGCCCCATTTAATTTTTCACTAAGATAAGCAATGGAATATCCCTCTTGCATCAAGACTGCCCCTATCCCCACATTGGATGCATCACATTCAATCTCAAAAGATTTGGTAAAATTAGGCAATGCAAGAATAGGTGCATGGGTCAATTTTTCTTTGAGAGCAGCAAAAGCTTGCTCTTGTTTTTCGCCCCATGTAAAACCCACATGCCTTTTAATCATTTCATTCAATGGTGCAGCCATTGTACTAAAATCTTTGACAAACCTCCAATAGAAACTGGCTAAGCCATTAAAGCTCCTTACCTCAGTCACATTCTTAGGAGTTGACCACTCTTGAATAGCTTTCACCTTCTCTTGGTCAACCTGCACTCCTTGTGAGCTAACAACAAAACCAAGAAAAACTACATGTTCCATACATAACTCACATTTTTCCACATTAGCATGCAATTTTTCATGCCTTAGAGCTTCTAAAACACACCTCAAATGCACAAGATGATCATCATAAGATTTACTATAAATCAGAATATCATCAAAATAAACCACAACAAATTTTCCTAGAAATTTCCTTAATACATGATTCATTAATCTCATGAAGGTACTAGGAGCATTGGTTAAACCAAATGGCATAACTAACCATTCATACAACCCATATTTAGTTTTAAAAGCTGTTTTCTATTCATCCCCTTCTCTAATACGAATTTGATGATATCCACTTTTCAGATCAATTTTAGAGAAGAAACAAGCACCATGCAATTCATCCAATAAATCATCCAATCTAGGAATGGGATGTCTATACTTTACCGATGATATTATTGATGGCTCTACAGTCAGTGCACATCCTCCAAGTCCCATCTTTCTTAGGCACTAGAATGACTGGAACTGCACATGGACTTAAACTTTCTTGCACCCACCCATTTTGCATCAAGTCTTCAACTTTCCTGTGAATCTCCTTGGTTTCTTGGGGGTCACTGTTAGGATTGTGGATCCTAAATTGATATCTCAACCAGAAGAACAAGAGTCGAAGGATCTCAGAGAAAGAAAGAGTATAAACTGAAAACAATAATTCTGTATATTCAATGATGATTCTCAAAATGCACAATTCGACCCTATATAACCCAGGTTACAAATCCCTTCTAACTGAAAGGATAACATTGACACCCAGAACCTTCCTAACAGAATTGCTAACCATGACACGTATCACCTGATAAAGAAGTTACTAACAGTGACACGTAACAAACAATTGCTAACAGACTAACACGTGAAGTCCACTAACAAACACAGTAAACACAACAAATAACCACTAGTTGGGAAAATAGGAAATTATTACTATTGGACTGATTACATTATGTAATCTATTGGGCTGATTACATAATGTAATCCTTGGCCCAGTAGGGGAGTCCAGCCTTCCTCTTCAACTTGTGATCCTCATTCATAACATTGCTCCCACCTTCAATAAGAACCTTGTCCTCAAGGTTCAGTTTGGGTAAAGAAAAATCAGGATAAAACACTGTAAGGTCCTCTTCATATTCCCAAGTGGCATCTTCAGGAAGAGAATTAGTCCACTGAATCAACCATTGTCTACGAACTCCTTGCACATCCTGGACAAGACGAGACATCATTGCTGCCAAAGGAATTTGAACTGGGCGGTTCTCCTTAATCAATTCGGGTAATGGCAGAGCACAAGGAACTACATCACCCCGAAACAACTTAAGCACAGAGATATGAAAAGTGGGATGAATATGACAATGCTCCGGCAATCCCACTTGATAAGCCACAGGACTCAACACCCTAACAATAGGAAATGGGCCAAAGTACCTTTTAGCAAGTTTCTGGCACTTCCTCTTGGCTGCTGTGATTTGCCTATATGGTTGCAATTTCACCAGCACCAAATCACCAACAGAAAATGCAATATCCTTCCTATGTTTGTCAGTTTGCATCTTCATCCTGTTTTGAGCACTTTGTAAATGATCCTTCAAACATCTCAATAATTCATCACGATGACCAAGAGTGGTATCAACAGCCTCCACTTTAACAGAACCCCTAATATAAGGTGGAATCATTGAAGGAGCTTTACCATATAGAGCTTGGGAGGGAGTCATTCCAATTGAAGAGTGTGCAGCAGTATTATAGTGATATTCAGCCCAACCCAAATAAAATGCCCACTTATGGTTCTCATCATGGCAAAATGCCCGAAGATACTGCTCCAAATAACGATTTGTTACCTCAGTTTGACCATCGGTTTGGGGATGGTATGTTGTGCTAGTCCGCAGAATTGTCCCACTGCATTTGAATAAATGCGACCAAAAATGACTCAAGAAAATAGAGTCTCTATCGGACACAATGGTTTTGGGGAAACCATGTAATTTGACCACTATGTCACAGAATAAGGACGCCATCTTGGCAGCGGTGAAGGGGTTGGATAAGGCCCCAAAGTGAGCAAACTTTGTCAAACGGTCCACCACAACCAAAATAACATTGAATCCTTTAGATAAGGGTAGGCCTGTAATAAAGTCCATGCTCAAATCTTCGAACACCCCATCAGGTATGGGTAAAGGATGCAGCAACCCCAAAGGTGGTGATGTTGTATGCTTAATCACCTGACAAATGGAACATTTCTTAACAAATTCCTGAACATCTTTCCGCATGGCCTTGCAATAAAAAGAAGCTGATATTCTGAGAAAAGTGCGAGAAATGCCAGCATGCCCACCAATAAGAGTGGAGTGAGCCTCCTGCATAACAACCTCCTTCAAGGCAGAAGTAGAGCTAAGTAGATAGCGATTTTTATGGAATAATATTCCATCTCTATCAATGATTTCAGAACTTACCAACTCATTATTTTGCAGCTGTAACCGAATGGCCAATAATTCAGAATCAGTGTTATTTTCAGCTCTGATTTGATCAATGAGAGGGAAGGTAGCTTCGGACAACAAAGCCAAATTCAAACCCGAATGTTCCTCCTCAAAGCAACGTGACAAGGAGTCTGCAGCCACATTAGTAGTTCCTTGTTTATACTCAATAGTGAAGTCATAGCCCATCAATTTACAAGAATATTTCTGCTGCTCTACCGTTTGCACCGTTTGGGTTAGTAACTCCTTCAAGCTCCTATGATCCGTTCGAATGATGAATCTAGAACCCAGCAAATAATGCCTCCATTTTTTTACTGCTTCAGTCAAAGCATACAATTCTCGAACATATGTTGAAGCTACACGCATCCTAGGACCAAGCTTCTTGCTAAAGAAAGCTATAGGATGATTTTGCTGTTGAAGAACAGCCCCAATGCCCACAGAAGAAGCATCAGTTTCCAATACAAAGGGCAAGGAAAAATTAGGAAGTATCAGCACAGGAGTATTGGACATTGCCTCTTTCAAGCTCTCAAATGTTATTGCAGCCTCCTCTGTCCATACAAAAGAGTCTTTCTTCAACATGTCAGTCAAAGGAGAAGCCGAAGCTGCATAGTGCCTAATAAACCTCCTATAATAGCCGGTGAGGCCAATGAAACCGCGTAGTTGTTTGATGGTTTTTGGTTGTGGCCACTGTTGCATGGCTGCAATTTTGTTTGGGTCAGCTTGTACCCCAACACCCGAAACCAGATGGCCTAAATAGTCCACTTCAGACAAGGCAAATCCACTCTTGCTAAGCTTAACCACAAAAAGATTTTCCTGCAAACAAGTCAAAGTCAGAATGAGATGGTTATAATGGTCTTCCATTGAGCCACTGTAAATCAGTATATCATCAAAGAACACTATGATGAACTTTCGGAGATAAGGCCGGAACACGTGATTCATGGCTGCCTGGAAGGTTGAGGGAGCATTGGTTAAGCCAAATGGCATTACCAAGAACTCATAATGACCTTCATGAGTTCTAAATGCAGTTTTTGGAGTGTCTTCAGGGATCAACAAAATCTGATGGTACCCACTGCGCAAGTCCAACTTGGCAAAAACCTTTGCTCCATTAAGCTCATCCATAGCTCATCGATAGTAGGAATAGGAAGTCGATCCTTAACTGTAATGATGTTCAATGCCCTATAATCGATGCACTTTCGCCAAGAGTTATCATGTTTTCGAACAAGTAGGACTGGTGAGGAAAAACGACTTCTACTTTCCTTAATAAATCTGGAAGCCAACAACTTATAAACTTGCTTCTCTATTTCCCCTTTTTGGTGATGGGCATATCTATAAGGCCGAACATTGACCGGTTCTGCCCCCTCTACCAAATGAATGGCATGATCACAACTCCTTGCAGGTGGTAGTCCTTGAGGCAACTGAAAAACAGATTGGAATTGAACTAAGACATTCCAAACAGCAGCAGGAATTTTATGCTTCAATTCCAATAACTCAGGTAAAACAGCAGACACACCAGTAGCAACATCTCCTTCGAAAAACAAACATTGAGGAACAACAGAGTTCCTAACAGGTGCAATAACTTCCCCTTGTAAAACCACTCTGTTATCTTTGGACATGAATTTCATAGTTAGTTCGGTATAGTCATGTATGACTCTACCTAAATGGCTTAACCATGAAATGCCAAGGATAATTCCAAAACCAGACAATTCAATCACCCACAAATCGACAAGGAATTCATAGTCCTGAATATTCAAAGGCACCTTCAAACATTTCCTATCGCATGTGAGAAACTCCCCATTGCCCAAGAAAACTCTTATGCGCGGAACCTTGACAGTGAATAATCCGCTAACAGACTAACACGTGAAGTCCACTAACAAACACAATAAACGCAGCAAATAACCACTAGTTGGGAAAATAGGAAATTATTACTATTGGACTGATTACATTATGTAATCTATTGGGCTGATTACATAATGTAATCCTTGGCCCAGTAGGGGATTCCAGCCTTCCTCTTCAACTTGTGATCCTCATTCATAACAGTTACTCTTATAAGCTGGCCTATTAGATAATGAAGCTCCTGGAATGAGATCAATTTGATGTTCTATGCCTCTTAGAGGGTAGTCCTTGAGGCACCTCTTTGGGAAAGACATCTTCAAATTCCTGCAACAAAGAAGAAAACTCATTTGGAAGAGAGTTTGTAGTACCTGCATCTTTTAAATTACTCTCTTTACTCAAAAGTAAAAGCATTGGCTTTTGCAAATGCATAGCCTTTTTCACCACTTTTTCTTTTATAAACAGGTTCGGTGCATTCCTCTTCTTCTCTTATGCTCTTCCACTCTCTTTTTCTCTTTTCATTTCACTCACTTTTTCTTTTCTCTCTTGTTTTCTTTTATCTCTCATTTTTTATTGATCCTCACTAACTTCTCTTGGAGTCAAAGGCGCAAGAGTTGTCTTGTGTTCTTTATGTACAAAAGAGAACTTATTGGTGTATCCATCATGTATAACTTTCTTATCATATTGCCAAGGTCTCCCAAGAAGCAAATGACAAGCCTCCATGGGCACCATATCACACAAAATTGTATCATCGTACTTCCCTATGGAGAAATCCAACTCCACTTGCTTACTTACAGTCACTTCACCATCCTCACTAAGCCATGGAAGCTTGTATGGATGTGAGTGAGGTTTAGTCTCTAATCCTAATTTAGACACCATTCTAGCACTTGCAAGATTGGTACAACTTCCCCCATCAATAATTAAAGAACATACCTTTCCTTGGATGAGGCATCTAGTATGGAAAATGTTCTCCCTTTGGCTCTCATCCACGTCTCTTGCTTGACTGCCCAACATCCGTCTCACCATAAACAAATCTCCTTCCGATATAGTTTCCTCTTCATACTCCTCTTCATCATTAGGCGGGGCAGAATCTGAAGAAGACTCGCTAATAATCTTTCCATCCTCCTTAAGTAGCATAATATTCTTAGTTGGACACTCTGAAGCTATGTGACCTCTTCCAAGACACTTGAAGCATTTTATTTCACTACTCCTTGTCCTTTTAGGGACCTCATTGGATTTAGTTTGAGTCTTTTGAGGTGCAGCACTGGAATTGGTTGAGGAAGTACTTCCATCCTTCTTATGTCTTTCCTTCCAACTTGGAGAATTAAAATTAGAAGAGCTCCTTCTCATGACACTCTTTCTCTTGTGTTGTTTTTCTACCTTAGTAGCTTGATGCACTAAGTCCTCCAAATCCACATAATTTTGCAACTCCACAACATCCCTTATATCACTATTCAGCCCCTGCAAGAAACGTGCCATAGTAGCCTCTCGATCTTCACTAATATTAGCTCTAATCAAACTCACCTCCATCTCTTTATAATACTCATCTACACTCTTGTTACCTTGTGTGAGCCTTTGAAGTTTATTGTGTAGTTCTCTATTATAATGAAAAGGGACAAATCTTCTTCTCATTAACCTTTTCATCTCTTCCCAACTATCCACCAAGGGTTCTCCATACCTCACCCTCTCTTTTTTTAATTGGTCCCACCAAATGAGAGCATAATCAGAAAACCCCATGGCTGCCACCTTCATCTTCTTATCTTCCGTGTAGTTGTGGCATGCAAATAATTGCTCAATCTTTAATTCCCACTCCAAATAGGCCTCGGGATCATTTTTCCCTTTGAAAGGTGGTATGTTTAACTTCACTCCCTTAATTATATCCTCTCTAGCAACATCCTCATTATCTCTTCTCCCTTCTATCTACCCTTCTTCTACTCCATCATCATCATGAGTCCTTTGATTTTCTAAGTGCTCAATTCTCTCATATAAGTCCTCTGTTTGCTCCCTCATCATCGTTTGCATTCGATCCATAATGGCATCGATTAGCAACCTGTTTTCTCTCTCAGGAGGAGGGCTACCTTCACCACCCGTACTTGCCATAATTCAAGAAAAAGAAAAAGAAAAAGAAAAAACAAAAGTGAAAGCAATAGGACCTCACCACACCTCTCACGTGTTTACGCTCTTAGAGATGTATCACTCGTGTTTGTTGCTCTCTATTAGGCTTTTGTATAAAATGCTCTCTTGCCTTTTACCACTCAATAGCTCTCTTTAAGTTCTTAATAGAATCTCCAAGAACACTCAAGAGTACAACACATAACTCAACAAAATAGTGGTGACACGATCCATAGATTGAAAAGATGTCAAAAAAGACAAGACAAAGAAGAACAGGTTAAAAAAAAGATTCGAGGAAAATTCTTATGACTTGATTCAAAAAGGTGGTGTGTATTTGAGCTAAATAATAAGCTGCTGTATTTTTTTTTTTAACTTGAAACTTTTTTTAAAAAACTTTGCCTTACTGCAGCAAACTAAATTTTCAACAGCAATCACATTTTTTTTAAACACGGGATGCCTCTAATAATTGAAATTCGTAATTTTGAAATGAAACATGAAATTGGAGTAATTGAGAACGAAAATAGATAGAATTCCCAACAAAATAAGCTATTAATTAACACACTAACAACATACTACTCATGAACAATGATGAACATGGATGAACACCAAGAATGCAACTACAGAAATGTATGAATTGAACAAGAAACTGGAAGAAAGAACAAATTAGGGACTAAACACAAAGGTTGAAACAAAATTACACAACTCAAATTTAGAAAACAATTTTTAGGGCAAAAGTGTTTCCAAAAATTTAACTTAATTCCAAACCTAGAACTGAGCTTTGATACCAAATGATATGAACCTCAAGAGAATTGACCGGATTGGATCAACTAGAAATGGAATTTACGCCCAAAATTCAGCCTCCAACGCGTCCTGGCTAAAAAATGATCATATCTCACGCTGCACAACTCGGAATTGAGTGATTCCAAAACGAGGTGAAATAGCACGTTTTGAAACGCGAAATAGACCCAAGAATCACCGAAAATGGACAAGTGGGATGCGGGATCTGATCCGAGGTAGGGTAAAATGAAAATTGATGATGCAGGGTTTAGCATTGATTTTGTTGGACTTTTTGGAATGAGAAAAGAAAGGAATTAAATCAAGAAACAAGGGTACGAAGGCGCCACAATCCAAGGATTGATAAGCCTATGAACGCCACAAGAATAAGAACACTTGATAAGTTCAGAGATTCTCAAAAGAACCCAAGAGAACTAGTCTCACCAAAATAGGTTAACTTATTATTCAAAATCTGATTACAAGAGTTGTATATCCTCCCTTATTTATACTTGGAACATCCCTCCAAGAATAGGAAAAGACTAGCAAATGAAAAGACACTAATCATCCCCACTAAGCATTTATTACATTGATGACATTAACTAAATTCTGATTGGGATATGGCTTGGACTTGATTTCTTCATGATTAGTCCGCATTTGCAGAATTAGCCCACTAAGAGCTTCCGTAAACTTCTTGGCCCTTGACCTTGTGATTGGCCCATTTGGCAATTGCAATGGATCATTTGGCATTGTCTCCTTATTCATATCAGTGATGCCACCTCCTATGTCTTCATCAGATTATAACTGAGTTGATTTAAAGAGTGGAAGCAATACACATTCAGTTTTTTGTTCACCCATCGAAACGCATGGGGAGAGAATGAGGGCTGCATTTTGTTCAGAATCAAGAATGGCAGCAACCTGACTTGTGTCTTCCTCAATACCATGCGCACAAGGAAGGAATAGGATAGATGAGATGATGTGTGGCTTTCTAACCAATAAGGGAACATGCATCCAGATATCCTTTTCCCTCATTGGCTGCAAGGAGTGGCTAGGACTAATTGGAGTTGAGCTGCTAGGATAAGTATTCAGAACTTTCTCCTCATCTTAGGCGCACAACTAAAGCAGGGTAAGAATGGACATGAGGTTTAATCCTAGCCCAATAACAAGCTAAGATGCAGATTTTTTTTTTTTTTAGATAATCTAAATGGTCATGTGTGGATTTCTTGGGCTGACTTACACCCCCGTTTAGATGCTTGGGCCAGTGCCTTTAATGGGTCATAGGGTCCAAAATTATCTCTTCATGATTCCTACCTCATATAACCTACTACTTATTATTTCATGTACCTTCTAAGTATTGACTAACATGCTTACATGTTATGATTCATTAGTCCTATTCTTTTAGTTAAGGTTTCGAATTCCTAAGGTATATATATATACATACTCAGTTATAATTGCAAAATTTAAAATACTTTTCCTAACTTAAATTAATTCCACTCTAAACACAGATTTAATTCGAATTTCAATCATGTTTCACACCCCTAATTGCAAGTTACGTAATTCCTAATTATGCGGGATGTTACAGGCTGAGTACCCAAAACAGGTAACCTAACCTACCTATAGTGTTCTTCCCATAACTTGAGTTATACAACTCCAATTTACACAATCTTGGTCTCATTAGAAAGCTAAGAGAAAAATCTATAACTTCTAAGAAGGCCAAGGGGTCCAATTCTGTAACAGCCCATTTTTCACCGGTGTTGTTATCATTAATTATGATATTAAGCGCAGTTACAATCACAACAATTCATTTATAAATCATGGGTAAACTTTTTTCATTCCTTACGCAACATTTAAAATTGTTAAAGCGTAATAACTAAAAGATATGACCATAATAGTGACACATTGCGGAAGACTTATTTCAACTACTGACATAATTTATTTTTACTTATTATTTGACTCTCAGGGTTCCCATAAACCCTTTATTTTAATCACCTCTTTATACGTTTTCTACCTATCCGAAACTTCCCCGACTCAGATGACCAGGCACCCTGAAATAGCCTAAAACACAAAATTTGGCAGAACCCTGGTGCCAGGTGTCGCCATTTTGGCGCCAGTTGGCGACACACCCTTGTTGAAAGTTGCAATTTCACGCTATGGACAGATCCATGGCACCAGTTGGCGCCACAGTGGCGCCACCTTGCTGGAAATTTGGTTTTTCACAGCACCCTGCACCAACGCAGGGCCACTTAGGGACCTGTGTTCCTGACCTTCTATGGCCCAAATTTTAACTCCGGATAATCCCAATTTTTGACACGATAAAGAGGGTAACTCCATCTTCAAAGTGGCATATGGCACGTCACTATTGGACCACAGTGGAGGGAGATACGTTCTCCCAAAGTTCGCTAAAACTATGCCAATTTCCCGAAAATTCGCCAGAGTTCCATTTGTTTTTACAAAAATCCCCAATTTTGCCAATGCAACCTAATACATCAAGGTATATAAAATCATATGGGTGGCACACACAAGGACCAACAACGCCTTGGGGCACTTAAAACCCATCACAGTCCATTTACATGTATGATATTCATTATGTTTCAATCACCAAAGTTACATTGCATGTTTTTGTTAACTATCATTATAATCAATTCATAAACTAGGCCTAAAGCCCTTCACATTACATTTACATGCTTCCAATACATCAGAGGTGGCTATGGACAGATCCCATGCTCACACAGAATATACATATAATCAAAGTATAGTTATACAACCATTTTTGAAAGACTTACACATAGTCATGAATATACAAAGCATGGCATTATCAACATGCACAAGTTCATGACCTAAAATTCAAAACCTTAAACTCTATGCTAAGTGTATCCAACTGAATCCTCTAACATGCTATGCCTTCCATATGCACCTCATGCTCCACTCTTCCAGGCTCAACATAACCTGAAATAAGGTCCCCAGACGCGGGGAGAGATATACAAATATATCTCAGTAAACCAAGGGTACTAGAGGATCACTCTACCCCATGGCTCACTCAATGTGAAACAATCAACATAGTATGAAATGCATGACATACAATATCACAACTACTGGGCACAAATCCAAGAACATCCACATTAGGATTACGTTCAAGGACCCCATCGTATAACTCCCGGAATCTTCCTGGTGCCTCTCCCATGGTTGAGACGAACCCATGGCAAAACCCAATCGGGCCATCATACAACTTATTCAATAACACATCAATTTCACAATAATGATCAACAATTATCCATTAGGTTCAAAGGCCATCATACAACTTATTCAATAATTTCAACCACTAGAATCATCACCCTAGCTCACTCATCTACCAATGTATCAACCATTGATTTAAAATAATATTTTCACTTCAATTCTTCCTTTCCACACCACATGGTTCGAAATTTACAAGGAACCATCCAACAAGGTTCTCAATCCAATTTAACACTTACACTCATCATATAATCATATTACCACATCATACAACAACTCTCCACCCAATCTTCACACAACTCAACTTCACCATTTCATGACCCTCAAATTTTCTAAGTTATAAAATCCACATTTTTCCACAATCATTCTTATTGCATTTATAGCTAATACACATTATTCTAAGACACATTCATGTACAAACTTTTCCCAATTGAGCTCTCTAAATACATCAATCAACTAAGCCCTCTTTAGGGTTCATAATTCAAATCATATGATTCAACTATTAAAATACAAGAAAACTCACCCAAATGCAAGGCGCAAGGCTCCTCCTAAACATACTCCACCATTGGAGCACCTAGAAGCTCCATGAAGAAGGAGAAGGAGAGAGAAAAGTGAGGGAAAAACATGAATATGACTCACTTAATTCACCTATGGGTCCTACACGCATTTTAACTTTAATCAATCCCCTAAGTTCAACCACAAATTCATAATCTACATATTTTTCTGGTACATGACATTTTTTTTCCTAAAAATACTCATAAAAATTTCACTCTTATCGGTACAATTATAACGCAGTATTTTTACACCGGAAAAAACATTGTTCATCAAAATTTTCAAAACTCGCCTATTTACTCGATTTTTCGTCCTGAATCCATTTCTGGCATTATTTTTATCATTTGAGATATCCTACTCCATTTTTCATACCTCGGGTTACGTGTTTGGTAATTTACCATTTTGCCCTTGGTACACCTTTTGACCATAATTTCTGGATTTTCTCTAATCCTTCCCTTTTCAACCCACATTATATCATATAATTTCATATTTCGATTTATGAGGTGTTATATTCACCCCACCTTTTTGGGATTTTGTCTGCAAAATTAAGTTATGCTCATATGCTAACTCAGGATACAGCCGGAGAATCTCAGCCTCCCTTTTCCCCAAATAGCTTCATCAGGTGTGCGGGCTTCTCACTATTTTTTTTTTACATTGCAATTCTCTTGGCTTCTCAGCCTCTGTTCACAATGGCCCAGTATTTCAAAGGCTCAACGGGAGTCTTCAAGTCCTCCCAAATTTCAATATCATCCGGTGTCACCACATGTGAACAGCCGGAGCACACATTGCATTTGCGCATTTTCTCTGCTTTACCAATTCCTTTTCTCAAGTTAGGCTACCTAACATATATAGCCCATAATTTCTCTTGGCAATCTTACTAATCCGATTAACTGGTCGACAATACCCAGTCCAATTCAATTTGTGCCTCACAGGCAATTATTAATCTCTGACACATTTTAGCCAACAATTATCCTTATTTAGCCAACAATTATCCTTTCGTCATTAAATCCCTTTCGGTAACACTCATCACATGATCTTACTTTGTTAGACAATCAATTTTTTTACACATTTTAGTCCACACTACATACCATTCTGGTATCCTCAACAGTTCCTCAGCGCAATTTCACCGGATTAGTCATATAGTTTACGCTCATTGTAACTTTCCTTTTCTGAGTGAATAATCCCCACGTAGGTATTTAGCCACAGGTTGTATGTACATATACTTTTTCTCATGTTCTTAACCTACAACCTGCAATTTCACTTCTGCACTTTATCTTTAAACAAGCACCATCTCTGTGCCCAACTGTCAAATCTAACCTTACAGGTTTACCAACTTCCACCAAAACACATTGGCGAATCAATTTCTCAAGACATTGAACTATCACCTAATGGACCATACATTACCATTGTTAAATCACATTGGCCTTTTCAAAACCTTCAACCACAAATCCACTCATGAATTTCTATATACTATACTTACAATTTCACCTAACCATCTCCAAGCTTTGGTATATAATTCATCATTGATTTTCACATTAAAGGCAACATGCCTAAGATTTCCACTAACAATTATCTTTAATTATTGTTCCATACTCATGTTATCAATTCTACATATGTTTCATTCTGTACACCTCACTTTCATAATCATTTCATTCAACCAGTACGTATCATTCTAAGGTACAATATCATATCTCTCTCATCCATGTCCCATCATATAGGGATTTTCAAAACTTACTTATCATGCCATATGGAACTAAGTCCATCCTCGCCATTACTTCTGTAATTCAACATCGGTTGGTATACAAGTCTCTCTGACTATACAAGGTACTACAAGCACACACAATCATATATCATTTTACCTAGTTAAGAACAACATCAACATTGTGCATTTCAACACATATTCCACCATTAAATCCAAAACTATCCGCCTTTTATTTCACCAAGCACCATTCTATGTACCAACTATTATCACACCTTCGTACCTGACTCCATCACAATTAATCCTTTATGAAAGGCCATCAGGCCACACCACCTTAACATCTCGTCATTACAAGCCTTCCCAGAAGACCTTGACTCAATCCATTAGTGCTAATCAATTCTCTATTCCCTTCACTTAGGGTGAGACTCCCACGATTCACTTCATACTTTTCGTCAACCGCATTTCCATACCACCACACTTGGTATACGCACATGCACATCTCCGAGTGCTCAAAATCATACTTCAAACTACCTTCTCATGGAACCTCACCTATTGAATTCTATTTGACACGTCACTGTTCACTTAAAGTTATCTGAATTCACCTCTTACGTTCCTCACACGATACAATCCTCCAATGCAGTGGATAAAAACATCCTCAGATTTAACCCCTCGAGCTCTTGCTGTCCTAAGGGCCCCAGGTGCAATGACCCACCAATCAGAGAATCTGTCCTTATAATTCACGCAAGAAAAGGTAACATACCACCGCCTGTACTAACAGTCCCACTAACACAAGATACTCCCTCATATCATATTACTTATACAATATAATAATAGTCTCCGGAAACATAATCCATATGGAGATAACAATATTCACATCATATCTGTATTTAACAGCAAAAGTGTTTTGTATAAACACATTAGGCTATCCACATATTAGGAGTAATAGTACACTAATTATATCTTACATATGTATCATTCAATATGATTCCCTGAACAGTCTACTCATTTTACTTGAATAGTCATCAGACCTAGTCCATAATAGTACCCATACTTCGGCACATATTTTACAACTCTTAATAGTACCCATACTCGGTTACAGTTCTAATCCATTATCTAACATGACTCATAGCAACTATGCTCAACACTGTAGAAGATCTATTTCATTAAAACACCTTCACTTTTTCTCCCAGTATTTCACTACGACACGAGGAGTGCCATCATTTACTAGTCCATGCATTCAGCGCACCAGGACCACCAGGTAAGACTCAACTTCGAGCGGTGCTCGCCTGGGACTTCCAAGAGCAACACCTCTTAGGATTCAATCCACAAGGGAAACCCAGGACAACCTTAATTGTCACATTATTACCAACATGTGTGCTATGGTATAACTTGCACACAGGGACTCCATATTGAATCTCATAACAGATTGAGCGTCCAATGACACTCCCAAGAGACCATCTCTTCAAATGCTTCCCATCATGGGGTATTCCAGGGACATCATTGTCCTTTTTCAAGAGAATTTACTAAGTTTATTACAGCACATAATTATATAGGCGCCCAGGCCTTCACAAGATATATATATATATATACTGGCAAGGGTTATTATCCATCTCTTTATCATAGTATATATATATATATAAACCATCACGCAATTTTGTGTTATTCACTACCCATTGCACACATCCTTTAGCAATTATGCAATTTCAAAATACAGTAATCACCTCTTGGAGTTTCCAAGAGGCATCCTCTCAGGGTCAATCCTCTTATGTAATATACCACCTGAACCCCAACAAGGAGTCATTCTCAAGTAAAATCCTATACATCAATGTACACATATAACCAGGTCACATCATAAACAATTCACAACTATCTGACATTATAAAAGCATCTTAATACCATTAGTACACAATGTTTAGTCATATTTTCTCATATCAAATTTGTTTCCCTTATGACACATTTGTCAAGTCAACCCATCATTCTATTATTGACCATCATACTATTATTGACCATCATACTCTCAATAAGATTTGTCTAATGCCATCCATGGCAATTTCCTCAACTTCTTACATTGTACTTTCTATACATTATTACATCCTCACTTATGTCCAGCCAACATTAAACCATCATGGACTAAAGTCCCATATTGCAACATTGAAGTACCTAACACATCATTTTCATAGTTTTTTTAAGGTACTCCCGTTCCTCAATTCAAATTTTGAAGATTCAATTTCTTTCTACATCCAAATACCTTAATTCATCCAAGTGTATGCCCTTCTCAAGGGTCTTATAACCTTCTTATTTAACCTTAATGTGACTAAGCTTACACATAAGCATACATACTCCAACTTTCAAGAATCCATCGGGGTTCCAAGCCACTAACCATGTTAATGTTATACCACTAATTCCATATATACTCAAATGTTTTTAACTCCACATACATATAGGGAAGACTTACCAACATCATCATCATAATATCAATTTATTTCCATCATACTTACTAACCATGAGTCCCCGATTTCAACTAGGGTAGCATTCTACCAAAAAGTTAGACAATTATCTCAATTTATTCTCACTGGGTCCTCAATTACATCAACTTCACTTACAACATCTATGTCTGTGGAGCAAACAACACTGCAACCACCACCTCAGTCTAAGGACTGGCATTGGTGCTCCAGGGTTATCACGAAGGCATCTTATAATGGCCACACATATGACATGAAAAAATGGGTCGATCAGGCCCAAACTCCAATCACATCTGCAGTAATCTATAAGAGTCTACGTACAACTATACAGCACTCACCACAATCACACAATCATCAGAGTTCCCTAAGAAACTGCTCTGATACCATAAGATGTAATAGCCTATTTTTACCGGTGTTGTTATCATTTATTATGAGATTAAGCGCAGTTATAATCACTGCAGTTCATTTATAAATCACGGGTAAACTTTTTTCATTCCTTACGCAACATTTAAAATCGTTAAAGCGTAATAACTAAAAGCTGTGATCGTAACAGTGACACATTGCGGAAGACTTATTTCAACTACTGACATAATTTATTTTTACTTATTATTAGACTCTCAGGGTTCCCATAAAACCCCTTATTTTAATCACCTCTTTATACGTTTTCTACCTATCCGAAACTACCCCGACTCAGATGACCAGGCACCCTGAAATAGCCTAAAACACAAAATTTGGCAGAACCCTGGCGCCAGTTGGCGCCACACCCCTGTTGAAAGTTGCAATTTCACGTAATGGACAAATCCATGGCGCCACAGTGGCCCCAAGTGGCGCCACCTTGCTGGAAATTTGGTTTTTCACAGCACCCTGCACCTACGCAGGGCCACTTAGGTACCTGTGATCCCGACCTTCTACGGCCCAATTTTTAACTCCGTTTAATCCCAATTCTTGACACAGTAAAGAGGGTAACTCCATCTTCAAAGTGGCATATGGCACGTCCCTATTGGACCACAGTGGAGGGAAATACGTTCTCCCAAAGCTTGCTAAAACTATGCCAATTTCCCGAAAATTCTTTTGAGATCCCTTTGTTTTTACAAAAATCCCCCATTTTGCCAAAGCAACCTAATACATAAAGTATATAAAATCATATGGGTGGCACACACAAGGACCAACAACGCCTTGGGGCACTTACAACCCATCACACCATTTACATGTATGATATTCATTATGTTTCAATCACCAAAGTCCCATTGCATGCTTTTGTTAACTATCATTATAATCAATTTATAAACTAGGCCTAAAGCCCTTCACTTTACATTTGCATCTTCCAATACATCACAGGTGGCTTTGGACAGATCCCATGCTCATACAGAATATACATATAATCAAAGTATAGTTATACAACCATTTTTGAAAGACTTACACATAGTCATGAATATACAAAGCATGGCATTATCAACATCCACAAGTTCATGACCTAAAATTCAAAACCTTAAACTCTATGCTAAATGTATCCAACTGAATCCTCTAACATGCGATGCCTTCCATATGCACCTCATGCTCCACTCCTCCAGGCTCAACCTAACCTGAAATGAGGTCCCCAAACGCGGAGGTATACAAATATATCTTAGTAGACCAAGGGTACTAGAGGATCACTCCACCCCATGGCTCACTCAATGTGCAACAATCAACATAGTATGAAATGCATGACATACAATATCACAACAACTGGGCACAAATCCAAGAACATCCACATCAAGATTACGTTCAAGGACCCCATCGTATAACTCCCAGAATCTTCCTGATACCTCTCCCATGGTTGAGACGACCAGATGGAAAAACCCAACCGAAACTCCTTATGAGCCCTATCCAGCGGAAGTCCCACGTTTGCATCATCCTGGTACCACTCCCAGAGTCGGCCCCACGGTAAAACCCGACCGGAATCCCCAACGGAATATCCTGCGGAAGTCCAAACCAACACACATCTACTGGCCAGAAATCAAACAATTTACACACAACATGCTCCAAGCATGTCACACAATCAAGCAATAATGCATGAACATACATATTCACACAATGTCCAACAACACAAATTCCAACCACAACCTTTCACTAGGCATGGTGGAGCACACAAGGGACTAAATCCAAGTTCCAAAGGTTTACCTCAACTCCGAAGCCAATGCTCCACACGTAAGCTCCAAGCTTAATCCGCTTCCATAGCGTCCGTGAGAGGCAACCAGAATGATCAACAATCATGATCATCAATCATTTGTAATAACACATCAATTTCACAATGATTATGATCAACAATTATCCATTAGGTTCAAAGGCCATCATACAACTTATTCAATCATTTCAACCATTAGAATCATCACCCTAGCTCACTCATCTACCAATGTATCAACCATTGATTTAAAATCATATTTTCACTTCAATTCTTCCTTTCCACACCACATGGTGCGAAATTTAGAAGGAGTTCTCAATCCAATTTAACACTTACACTCATCATATAATCATATTACCACATCATACAACAACTCTCCACACAATCCTCACACAATTCAACTTCACTATTTCATGACCCTCAAATTTTCTAAGTTATAAAATCCACAGTTTTCCTCAAGAACTTTTATTGCATTTATAGCTAATACACATTATTTTAAGACACATTCATGTACAAACTTTTCCCAATTGAGCTCTCTAAATACATCAATCAACTAAGCCCTCTTTAGGTTTCATAATTCAAATCATATGATTCAATCGTTAAAATACAAGAAAACTCACCCAAATGCAAGGCACAAGGCTCCTCCCAAACATACTCCACCATTGGAGTACCTAGAAGCTCCATGAACACAAATCTACAAGCTTGAGCCGCGGCCTTGGAGGGGAGATTTCGCAAAATAGAGCTAGATTCAAGGCTTGCCACTAGTGCCAATGGGTTTAGAAGGCCACTTCCATCAAGTTTCAACACAAACTTTGCTAGATTTGGTGGAGAAATGAGTGATTTGTGAGGAAGAGAAAAAATCAAGCTTATGACAATGGGGGGCTGTTTTTTGCGCGAGGAAGAAGAAGGGGAAGGAGAGAGAAAAGTGAGGGAAAAACATGAATATGACTCACTTAAGTCACTTGTGGGTCCTACACGCGTTTTAACTTTAATCAATCCCCTAAGTTCAACCACAAATTCATAATCTACATATTTTTCTGGTTCATGACATATTTTTGTTTCCTAAAAATACTCATAAAAATTTCACTCTTATCGGTACAATTATACCGCAGTATTTTTACACCGGAAAAAATACTATTCATCAAAATTTTCATAACTTGCCTATTTACTCGATTTTTCGTCCTGAATCCATTTCCGGCATTATTTTTATTATTTGAGATATCCTACTCCATTTTTCATACCTCGGGTTACGTGTTTGGTAATTTACCATTTTGCCCTTGGTACACCTTTTGACCATAATTTTTGGATTTTCTCTAATCCTTCCCTTTTCAACCCACATTATATCATATAATTTCATATTTCGATTTACGAGGTGTTATATTCACCCCACCTTTTTGGAATTTTGTCCGCAAAATTAAGTTATACTCATATGCTAACTCAGGATAGAGCCGGAGAATCTCAGTCTCCCGTCCCCAAGTAGCTTCATCAGGTGTGCGGGCTTCTCACTAATTTTTTTTTTACATTGCAATTCTCTTGGCTTCTCAGCCTCTGTTCACAATGGCCCAGTATTTCAAAGGCCCAACGGGAGTCTTCAAGTCCTCCCAAATTTCAATATCATCTGGTGTCACCACATGTGAATAGCCGGAGCACACATCGCAGTTGCGCACTTTCTCTGTTTACCAATTCCTTTTCACAAGTCAGGCTACCTAACATATATAGCCCAATTTCTCTTGGCAATCTTACTAATCCGATTAAGTGGTCGACAATACCCAGTCCAATTCAATTTATGCCTCACAGGCAATTATTAATATCTGACACATTTCAGCCAACAATTATCCTTATTTGAGTTGAGTTTTATTCCTACGAAGTATGTACTTTCGTCATTAAATCCCTTTCGGTAACACTCATCACATGATCTTACTTTGTTAGACAATTAATTTTTTTTACACATCTTAGTCACACCACATACCATTATGGTATCCTCAATAAGTTCCACGGCGCAATTTCACCGGATTAGTCATATAGTGTACGCTCATTGTAACTTTCCTTTTCTGAGTGAATAATCCCCACTTACGGCATTTAGCCACGGGTTGTATATACATATATTTTTTCTCATGTTCTTAACCTACAACGTGTAATTTCACTTCTGTATTTTATCTTCAAACAAGCACCATCTCTGTGCCCAACTATCGAATCTAACCTTACAGGTTTACCAACTTCCACCAAAACATATTGGCGAATCAATTTCTCAAGACATTGAACTATCACCTAATGGACCATACATTACCATTGTTAAATCACATTGGCCTTTTCAAAGCCTTCAACCACGAATCCACTCATGAATCTCTATATACAAGACCATACTTACCATTTCACCTAACCATCTCCAGGCAGAGATGAGGGCTGACAGAGAAAGATGTAGGAGGGATGATTCTCCTCCACATACGGCTACAGAGACTAATACTCGTACGCCATCTGTCACCCCTCAGCGGGAGGGAAGTGGGGCCAGTCGTCATTCTGAGGAGGCTAGCCGCCACACTACTGATCCCACCTATATCGCAGAGCCTTCTGTGGATCCTAATTTTGTTGCTCAGTCATCTAGGGTTGCTAGGCAGGGTGTTTCTGGGCAGGGTGCTGCTGGCACTAATGAGCAGAGACTCATTTCTTTCAGGAAACATAAACCGCCATCATTTCAGGGGTCAAGGGACCCAAAAGTAGTGACTACCTAGTTGAGGGGTATGGATAAGATATTTCAGATTATGGGGTGTCAGGATCCCCAGAGGTTATTGTATTCTGTTTATATGCTTGAGGGAGATGCCCACGAGTGGTGGCATACTACATCTCAACCTTTTATTATTCAGGGGGAAGAAATTACATGGGCTTTATTTGAGTGACTGTTTGAAGAGTACTTTCCCAGGGACGTTCGGGAAGCTAAATAGGGTGAATTTGAGAAATTGGTATAGGGTACCATAACAGTTGATGCCTATGTGGCGATGTTCAATGAGTTAGTGAAATTTGCTAATTATGGGGGTGTGCTGCCGACTCCTGAATTTTTGTCTGCTAAGTTTCAGAGGGGCTTGAATGATAAAATTGCTAAAAGAATGTCCAATACTGTTGTGAGGAATTTTGCAGATCTAGTGACCCAATGCAAACGGGTTGAAAGTGTTTACAACAGGTATTCGAAATCTAGTTCTACGAGGACATCTGGTCCTCCTGGCAAAAATAACAGAGGTGGCTACCATCAGAATAATAATAGAGATAGGGGGTTGCAAGTGATGCAGCCTCCAGGTCAGTTCAAGAGAGGTGGTGGTCAAAAGAGCGGATATAATGATAGGGATTCTAATCCTAGATGTGATAAGTGTAAGAGGTTTCATCAGGGCCCTTGTACTGTGGCTCCAAATTCTTGTTTTAAATGTGGTAAGGTTGGGCATTATGCCAACAATTGTCATAGTAATACTGGGCAGGCTGCGAATCTGCAGGCCTTGCCATCTGCTCATACGGTTGGGCTTGTCTATACTACAAATGTTCAGCAAACTGAGAAGGCGCCTAATCTGGTAAAAGGTACAATTCTTATATCAAATATTGATTTGTCTGTGTTATTTGATTCGGGAGCGACGCATTCGTTCGTGGCTGAATATGTTGCAAAAGGATTGGGATTAAAAGTGTCACGGATGTTTCCCCTATGCGTATTACTACTACTACAGGAGAGGTTAGTGATTCCTCCTTTGTTTGTAAAGAGGTTGGGTTTACCTATGAAGGCAGGGGTTACACTATTGATTTAATTATCTGGCCTCTGTTAATTTTATTTTGGGTATGGATTGGCTATCTCAAAACTGCACAATGATTGATTGTTGCGGGAAGAGGTTAATACTAGCACATGAGAGGCCCTCGGTGGGTCTGTCCCCTTTTCTGTCCATGTGCCAAGCTTGGGGATCAGTAACAAGAACATTTTGCTGCCTTTGCAAACGTGAGTTCTGCTGAATCTTTCATCACAGTAGTAACACAATCCCTTTTCCCTTTTCTCCATCGTTTCGGTAGCTGATAATCTCTTAACAGGTATGTTATTCCTAGGTGGTACGGCATTGGGCAGGGCTCCCTTTGCTGGAGTTGGTAGAAGGCCAACTTGAGTTGACACGTTGGGGTTGGGAAAATTTCTTTGGGTCCCATATCGTGGTACAACTCGATCATTCAGCTTGTCTTCTACAACCTTGGCCAAACTAATAGCATTCGCCAATGATTCAGGCAAATGTAATCGGACTTCTTTTCGGATCTCACTTTTAAGGCCAGATTCAAAATAGCTTTGTAAGGTAATGTCATTTATCCCAATAACTTGATTGGATAATTGCTCAAACGATTTTTGGTACTCTTCTATTGTGGACTGCTGCATTAATCTCCCTAATTCGCCTCTTAGGTCCCTGTATTTGGAAGGGCCGAATCTGGATCTCAGAGCTTCCACAAATGTTGCCCATGTCGTCATTCGGTTATTACGTTCCATCCAATGGAACCATTCTTCTGCAACACCATCCATCTGAAAGGATGTTAGTGTCAATTTGTCGGGATCAGGCAAATTATGAAACCCATAGAACTGTTGGATTTTATGGATCCATGGTTCCGGATTCCCACCTGCAAGTACTCTAAACTGATCCTCGTGCTTAGCAAGTTTAGATAGGCATTCTTCCATGAGGTTGTGTTTCACTGTGTGCGAGTTCCCTCCGCCATCTCAATTTACGGAAGTTTCTCTCAATGAAAGCACCAAATTGATAGGATTAAACTATCGAAACTACAGGTAACCGAGTTTGTAATTAAATGGAAGAAACTGAATAGTATTTTCAACGGCAATTTCGAGAGACGCCGGCAACTCCAGAGATAATTTGGGAATGAATAAGAAGTTTGTTACAGATATATATTTCGATAAAAGTCCCTAATGGATCTTTCCCCTTTATAAGGGTGCTCAACAGAAATTGTAAATAGCTAAATGTAGATTTCCTATGGGCTGAAAGATCAGGCCCATTATTACTTTTCCTAAACTTAACAAGTCATTGGGCTCTCATGATTCACTAAGGCCCAAGTTTGCACCGTCTTATCCTCCACGCGTCGAAGTGACAAAGTCACTGAGCCAACGAGGTGTCTTCTTCACTCTTCCTCCACCTCTTCTAATCTGATCTTTCTCTCTCCTTAAATGGTCTTCTGCTTCTGCATCACCAGGCATCAAGTCATCAACTTCCAGGGTGATGTTCGCATCAGTTTTGAACAAAAGAATTAACACTGAAAAATGAAAAATCAAAGAGAACTCAAAATTGAACCCATATTGGCCTACTTTTGTACATCTTTGAGAAAAAGCTCAATTACTCTCTAGTTTCTCAATCTTTTTTGATCTTTTTGATTATATTGGACGTGGAGAGACTACTATACATGTATTTGGCAATAGTGAATTGTTGTAAATGATTTTGGTGAATTGCAGAGACCTTATAGGTGATAGGTTGAGTGTGATCAAATGTGTTGATCATAGACCTATAAAAACTCTTTGTAAACGGTTTTTCTATCACCGGTTGGAAGTTAGAACATAGTGAAATGGATCGACATCAGTCTGGATATAGCTCTCAAGTGGTTGGAGAGTTAACCAAGATATATGCCAGTGTGATTCTTCCATACCCTATCTTTTTTTATTTTAATCAATTGAATTTCGTTTTGATTCCTTGTATATGTTATATTGAATCTATTTGAGGTTTGAGAATCATTACTTTTCTGTTTTAATTGTTCTTGAATATTTTCTTGAAGAGGGTTGCCATAAACATTGAAATTTCTATATTTTCCCTTCCAATCTGAATCCGCTGTTATTGCTTCTGAATTGTTGTAAATATTTTCCCTTCCAATATCTTATGTTTTAAATTGTTTTAATTTTCTGTTTTGTGATGGGGGGAAAGTTTATAATCTACAAATTTCATTTTGGTTGAAGTTATGTTAAAAAGTGTTAAATTTTGAATTGTTTCTTGCATTGGAAGTAACACATAATTCGCCCCCCTCTTGTGTGATTGTTTAGCCATTTTTTCTTTTCAATTGGCCTTAGAGCTTAGGTTTTCTTGTTGTAGGTTTAATCTCCTTATTGAAAGTCTAGGTTGTAAATCTTCTTAGAATCCATAGATTTAAGAGTTTGGACAATAGTTGAAGAAGGTTATGAATTTCCTACCATTATAAATGATCAAGGTCAAACAATTTCTAAGAAAGTTAAAGACTTTAGTGATGTTGAACGAACTTAGAGAAGCTCAATGGAATGCTAAGGCTAAAATTTGATTACAAATGCTCTAGGAAGAGATGAGTACTTTAGGATTTCTTCTTGTAAGATCGCTAAGGAATGTGGAAAGTGTTTGAGACTACATATGAAGGCACAAATGAGGTTAAGAGGTTAAAATAAAATGCACTCACTAGAGAATTTGAAACTTTTGAAAATGCTTGATGATGAAAGTGTTTATGACTTGCAAAAACATTTTACTCACATCATTACAAGATTGAATGCCTTAGGTATACATTACAATGATGAGCAAATGATCAACAAAATTTTAAGATGCATGACCAAGAAGTGGGATGCTAAAGTTTCGGCCATCTATGAATCCAAAGATCTTGATACAATGCAAATTGCTACACTTTTTTTGGAAAGCTTCAAGAATGAATTTGAAATGAAAAGACATGCTCTAAGAGATCAAGCCAAGAAGAAGAATAAAAGTGTTGCTCTCAATTGCACTACCTCCAAGGAAGTTGAAAATGATGAATCTAATGAGGAGGACATTGACATGGATGAAATGAGACTTTTCATCAAGAAATGTGGAAATTTCTCAAAAGAAGAACCTTCAAAGATCAAAGCACCTTGCTGCCCAAGGGAGATCAAAAGGAGATTCTAACACCCCCAATGCTCAAGTTACATGTTTTGAATGTGGAAAGCAAGGCCACTGTAGGAATGAATGTCCTACACTTCAAACAAAGAGCAAAAGTGACAAAAAAATCAAGAAAAACCAAGAAGAAAGAAAGGAAAGCATACATGGCATGGACTAAATATACTTCAAGCTCAAGTTCCTCATCAAGTGAAGAGGAAGCCTACCTTTGCTTAATGGCTAAAAAAGAAGATGAAGAAAGTGAGATAAACTTTATATATGCTCTTCTTATGACCCTTCCTATAATGAACTGAAAAATGCATTTAAAGAAATACATGATGAAGCTATGGAATGTGCTAAGAACCTTAGATTAGTTAGAAAGCATAATGATGACTTTCTTAAACAAGTAGCATGTTTGAATGAACAACTTGATGATTTCAAAAATGAAAATGAAACTTTAAAGCTGTTGGGTGCTAGTGCTTCTAGTATTGTATGCATTGCTAGATCTAATGGTGCATCATCATAATCTACATCATCTACTACTTGGGAGAAGTTTAAGGATGAAATAAAAAGATTAAATGATGATTAGAGAAATTTTTATGTTCTAGGGAGAACATAAATGTTATAATTGGTAGACAAAGACCTACAGATATTACTCATGGTTTAGGTTATGTTAAGCCTAACATGCAGCATTCAAATGCAAAAAAGGGTTCAAATGTACATCATGAATATATATATATATATATATATATATATATCTAAGAGCGCAATCATTAAATGCAATTATTGTGGAAGAAAAGTGATATGAACCTCACCAAGAATAGTGAGACTCAAGACCAATAGGTATGTCACCATTCCAATTGGTATATGGTAAGTCCTGTCATCTTCCTGTAGAATTAGAACATATAGATTTATGGGCCATTAAATTTTTAAATTTTGAACCATCAAAAGCTAATGCTAAGAGATTGCTACAGTTGAATGAGTTGGATGAGTTCAGGCTAGCAGCTTATGAGAATTGCCAGAATTTACAAAGAAAAGACAAAGAAGTGGCATGACAAGAAGATTCAGCCAAAAGAGTTTGAGCCGGGACAACAGGTATTGTTATACAACTCTCGACTGAGGTTGTTTACAGTTAAGCTTAAGTCTCGTTGGTCTGGTCCTTTTGTTATTAAAAAGGTATTCTCATATAGAACAGTTGAGATTTCCCCTCTCAATATTGAAAGACCTTTCAAGGTCAATGAGTGTCGGTTGAAAATCTATCATGGTGGAGATATCTACAGGGACACAATTTATGTCCCTTTGGCTTCACCCGAATCTTAAACGATTCCCATCAGGCTCGTGACGTTAAACAAGCGCTTGTTGGGAGGCAACCCAGCAGGAAAGGTTAGTTAGTCCTTTTAAAATTTTATTCTAGGTTAGAGAGTAACAAACTATGCACTTTGAACTGACGTTGTTGGCGTCAGAACCACGCTCTTAGCGTGAGACATGTGAAAGAGTTCCACGCCATCAGCGTGGATTGCACGCTATTAGCATGAGGAAACAGCAGTATCCACGCTCTCAACGTGAGATTCACGCTATCAGCGTGAACAATCAGAGGGTACCACGCTCATAGCGTGAGATCCACGCTATGAGCGTCATCCAGTGGAGTCAGTTTTTTTTTTAAAAGAAACCTAGGTCACCCTCACCCTCACCTCATTTCCCTCAGCCACCTCTTACTCTCCTCTCACTCTCTATTTCCCTCTCGTCTCTCTCTCTCTCTCACTCTCACCAGCCACCTTTAACAAACCATTGTACCTCACTTCACCACCGCCAAGCATCGTCGTACACCACACCACACCTCAGCACTACCACCGACGACCACCACATAAACCCACCGAACACCACACCTCAACAACCATCGACTCTTTCTCTCATTTTCCCTCCCTCACACCTTACCAGCCACCACCGCAAACCACCTCCGACCACCGTGAACCACCACTCATTTCAGCAACAACCATCTCCCCTCACCGCCGCCGACAATCACCACCGCGCACCACCGGAGGTTGCAAGGTCGTGGGCTTTCCTTCTCCATGATAGGGTTTTTCCATTTTCACTTTTTTACATTCAATGGCTGGCGACAAGGTAACTGTGTTGTTTGATTTTGTTATATGTCCATGGTCATATGAATGCTGGTGGTATGTGGTCTTTCATGATAATTTTTGGTTGTGCACATTTGGAAATACATGCTAGGTGTTTGATAAATTGTCTCATAGGAAATATCAAAGTTGAATTTGCCTAATGCATACTTGATAGCTGTCATAGGTATGTGCGGATGTCATACTTGATAATGCATCATATAGCAAATACATGCCAAGTGTTTAAAATTCTATTTTCCACAAGTGGCATGTATTTGCTTGGATGCATTGTAGCTAAAATAACTTGAATATCAAATGACACTACATGATATTTGATGTTATTTTGTTGGTCCATGAAAATATAATTCTGATTTCACATGCTATTTGGGTATGACTTCTTTCAAGTTTGGATATGGACTGATTGAATATTTTACTGGCATGAACTGTTATGAGATGATTTGGCTGAATACAATGTTGACCTGTAATAAGCATGAAATAAATCTGGGAATTGGTTGTTGGGTTTCTGATCTGCTGAATAGCCTTCTTGATTTAAATGAATTCTATTGTGTTGGAAACTTTTCTGAGTGCAGGGTAAGCATGTTAAAAGGACCTTAAAGGGAACTGGCCCAGGTGGGAAAAAGGGCGAGAGTAGTGCTGCTGGCACAAAGAGGCCCAGGACCTCTTCTTCTGTGTTTGATAGTACCCGGTTCTTATCACCTGAGGCTCAATACCGGTATTATCAATGGTTTGCTCCCAAGAAAATTATATCAGAGAGGCAAATCAGTGCTTTCTTGGATGGTGATTGTCCGGTAAGGACAATAGCTAAAAGGAGAAGATGGAACAAATTGGTGAGGTTTGCTGCACCCAGTTCCAGCACAATTCTGAAGGAGTTTTGTGCCAATGCTGATCTGGAAAGTGTGGATGCAACTCGGAAGAGCTGGGTGCGAGGACAAGAAATCTCTTTCTCTTCTGCAACAATAGAGAGATTTCTTGGAACTACACATGATCGTAGCAGGAGTTGCCATTTTGCACAGATATTCAATAGGATGCAACCTTCTGCTGACACAGGACTATATTGGGAAGATATGCCAGAGATTGCTGAGAAAATCAGAAGTGTCATCACTCACCCGTATTCTAAATGGAAACCAAAGAGTGGACATCTGGGGGTGCCCAAAAAATTCGAAAGGGTGGATCTTAATCCAGAAGCAATGTTTTGGCATACCTTCATAAATTCCACCATCATTGCGTCCACTAATATGAGTGATGTAAATGTTGAGAGAGCAGTGTTGTTGTATACCCTTATGGGTGAAGAAAATCTTAATATTGCTGCTCTTTTGTCTGAGAGAATAGTCTATATCATCACTCAGAAGAAGGCTGAGATTCACCTCGCTCATAGTTCCTTGATACAGCAGCTTTGTCTGGAGGCTGGGGTGGAGATTTATGATGATGAGCCCAGTGATGTGAAGGTGAAAACAGAGCTCACACAGACAAATTTTAACACTATAAGGGAAGAGTCCAGTCGTTACGCCCTTTGGAAGGCGTCTCGTTCAGCAGGTGGAGCACCTCCGGTACCACCATCAGTTCCAGCACCTGCAGCACCTGCAGCACCAGCACCTCATGCAGATTCTCTTCTACTCCAGAGTTTGGACCGTCAGATGCAGGAGGTGGGGATCGAGCAGAGGTATCTCCGGGTCATGATGGAGAGACTGTGTAGTGATCGTGGGATCGACACTACTAGTTTCAGACCACAGCTTCCACCTTCTCCACCCCTAGCGGATGCTGATCATGATGATGATGCTGCTATGGAGGATTACTGATGATCACTCCCCACTTCAGCATCATACACATTTTTTTTTAGTTTCTTTCATTATTTTTGCTATTTTTAAGTACTTTGTAGATATTTTTGTTGGATAATTTTTCCCTTTATTGCAGTACTCTTTGATATTTATCTGTTTTGTTGTTTTACAAGTGTGTGAGTGTTCCATTTGGCAGAATTAGCCTCTTTGACTAGTATAGTTTGTTGCTGGGGATAACAATATTCTAAATCTAGGAATTGGGGTCGCATGTTGTATATGCGAGACCTGCTAAATGCGGAACACAACAGAAAGGAAACAGAAAATCTATTTGGAAAAAGGGAGACATTTCAACTTTTGTTGTTTTTATTTATTTCTTTTATTTTCGTTTAAAAAAATTGAATTTCTGAACAAGCAATCTCAGGTTTGACAATCTGGCTTAGTCTTATTGTGAATTGAATCATTAAGAGCATTATATATGTAAAACATTCATTTGTTTTATATAATCTGAGAATGATGCCTGCTTGTCTGTATAACTGCTCTGTGGTGAATTTTTCTGAAATAATGCTTGATGTGAATTCTGGAAATTAGATTCTAGTTTGAAAAACAGCTGTGAGGATTGAGCCTAAACAGGAATAATTATTCAGAGAGACTTCACTGTAGTAGTTTTTCTTGAATTTGAATTGTTTCTATGGCTTGCATGCATGACTGATATGATAAAGGCATTTATTCTTGTTAGCTTAAAGCCAAATAGCCTACCTAGAAGATTGTCCTTTGTTAAACCATTTTGAGCCTGAGACCAATTTGTTCAATCACCTTGTGAAATTTGCTTAACAATGTCCCATTGACATACCTTGAGAGAGATTGAAATGCTGATTCCAAAGACTAAAATCAAGGTATTTAGAAGAAGTTAAGTAAAAGAAAAGAGAATGGTCTGAGAAGTTAAAATGTAGCTCAGAAGAGAAAAGAAAACAAAAAGAAGAAAAGGTAGTGAAAAAGGGAAAAGAATCCCAAAAATGTCAAAATGGCAGAATTGAAGATCTGAGAAGGAATAAATGTCAAAAATCTTAGGAGTTCAGTCTCTCCAAATTAATCAGCCTCTAACCAAAAGATTCTTACCCCCAAAACAGGCCAAGTTTTAACCTATCAAAGACCTTTTGATCAGTCTATGCATGGCAAATGGGTTCCTCACTTTTAGGAACTTGAGAATATGTTCAAGATCATGGAATTACTGCTACACTGATGGAATGAGTGCAGAAACCTCAGACACTGAGTGATGAGAATGTATGTATCTGGTGAGGAATATTCAAGCTAGGATCTAAGTTCTTGATACAACTGAAGAGCATTATTGTCAAGTTTTTACCAGTATGCATAGCAGTTTAATTTCTTAAGATATTTATGTTCATGTGTTTCTTCACAGAGTTAATCTTACTCTTCTTTTGATTCATTACATTGCTGAGGACAACAACGTTCAAATCTGGGAATTGTTTGATGTGCCTTCAGCACATAAGTAAGTTCAAGCCAAAAAGAGAAAGATAATGGACTATTCCTCAGTAAAAAGGCAACGTTTATTGTTGTTTTTCTTAAATTCCAATTTCAAGATTGTTGAACTGATTTCATGCTCATTTTGTAGGAAAAGCAAACAAATCTGGAGCAAAATGAGGAGTTGCCAAAGTGAAGACCCACGCTGACAGCGTGGATGTCACGCTGGTGGCATGGGAGTTCAGAAGCATCCACGCTCACGGCGTGAAACCGACGTTGATGGCGTGGGAGTTCAGAGGCATCCACGCTCACAGCGTGGATCTGACGCTGACGGGGTGGGAATTCAGAGGAAACCACGCTCACAGCGTGGATCTGACGCTGAGAGCGTCAGTTGCGGAAACCACAGACGTGTCTTCACAAGGGCAAAATTGGGAAAAGAAGAAAAATGTTTAAAAGTGAGGAATTAGGTCATGAGGAAGGATATACCACTTTTCTGAAGAAAAAAAAGATGAGACCGTCGCTGCGAAGAGAGCTCTGATCTGTGTTCTTCGTTCTTCATTTCCTTTTGTTGTAATTTACATTCTTGTTGAATATTTGAGATCAGCCATGAATATGGTTTGGCTAGATCTTTTTATTGTGGTAAGGGTCACAACCCTGAATGTAAACCCCTTATAGTTTGGATTTAACTTACATGTGTTTATCTATTTGAATCTATTTTCCTTCGTTCTTCATCTCTCGTTCTTTTAGATCTGATCACTCTAATGGATAGCTAGGGTTAGGATTCGCAATAGGGATATTGGATCCTAATTCCTGATAAGGAGGAAAATAGTTGTTCATGTATGCACTAGGGATAGGCTACATGAACCGCAAACGAGAATGATTCACCGATTTATGTGTTTAACCTAAAAAGGAATCACTAAGGGATTAGGGTTCTAATAGGGTTCTAATAGGGTTAACAAGGTTAAGATCACTAAAGGATTAAGGCTTAACCAATAAAATAAAAGATGGTGAATCGTTTGATCAATGGGTAAATCGCATGTAAATCTTGATTCAGATTACAAGGTGGGGATCGGACAGGTGTTTGTCCTCTTACTGCAATATTTTCTCAATTGTTTTTCAAACCTATTTTTATGCAACTTTGTTCATCTATTTTTATAAAACCCTAAAAATATGCAATTTACTTTTCATTTTACTTTCTGAAGTTATCAACAATATCTGTCACATCTCTTGATCCGTTCAACTTAAGGGGACTGGTTATTGTAGTACTTGGTCTATAATCCCTGTGGAGATGATACTCTACTTTATCACTTTATTACTTGGAACGATCGGTATACTTGTCGAGAACGCAACAACAATATATCAAATGAGTGTAATGCCGCATATGTCCATGTCATGTGTGTATGCATCCTAAAACATACATCATGTGGGTGTGCAATAATCATCCTACCAGCTAGAGAACAATATGGATATTACGCACGTCTACAACCTACTTAAAAGTATAAGGAATTCACCTTATACCCACACACTACAGGAGTTCTACCCCTTATGTAACAGCCCGTGTTAACCCGGATTGTTAACATACTATCGTATTAAGCCACGCTTAATTAAAATGCGGAATAACTTTTTCTTTAATTCAATTATGACGTCATTAAACTTAACCAACTTGGTTACTTAATCAATTTCATAAAATACTTCCTGTATGTAAATTGCAAGACAACTAACTAGAATACCTCATATATAAATATAAAGTGAGTATCTAAAGCCGCAGGACTACAACACGTAGCCCGGGTCAAAATCCTGATACTTTAATTACAACATCAATTAAAAGACAATAGTCAAGCCATGTGGCATGGACAAACCCCATGCTCACCAAATAAGGCAACAATGCCCAAAAACAGTCTCAACATAACTTAACAGAAAACATAACGACAGTCGAATAATCAGCAATCAACAACCAGCAGGTCAGCATATCATAACTATCAACTCAGCTCTGGCCTCCTGCCACCTGAGCCCTCAACATTACCTGATCCTGAAATAAGCGTCCCCAAACGTGGGGTGAGATCTCTAACAAGAAATCTCAGTAAGACAAGGGGTCCTCAAGGAGTTTCCACCCCAAGCTCACTTACATGTGTAATATAAGTTCAAAAACAGTATTTACAATATAAGTTCCAAAACTATGCGATGCAGCAATTAATCATGCCATGTGTGTTTATCAAATCTACTGGCCAGAGAAATGTAGGAATACGTCTATACCTACATGAGTACAAGGACACCGCCTGCACCTCACCCACAGCCTCACCATCTTGTATGTACTACATACTCAGGCTTACCGTATAGGTGGACACCACATGCATCTCATAAAAGCACATTGCATATAAATAGCTCAACAGCATTTCCAAAACATTAAAGCATGTAACACAGCATGCATAAACCCATCCCCATGGGACATGGTGGAACAACAAAATGGCTAAACCGAGGACACGAAAGCTTACCTTGCAAGCTAGCTATCCAAGCCAAGAGTCCTACCACTCTTACGTCCAATCACAGCAGTATCACAATCTGATATGGACCAATAATACATCAATATTTATGCATCGCAAGCATACAACTTAAAGACTACGCCTTTCCTTTACGTTTTACGTCTTAAGGCTTCCAACAAAGCCATAAGCCCTTAATCATATGATTCTGACCTAGTTCATTAATTACAGAAGTTCAACTTCCTTAATCTAGGGTCCACAAACACCCACTAGCTTACTGTTCACACAGCACGGCTACTGTTCTGTGAGAACCCAGGATATCCGGATATCTCAAGGGACATATCCGAATATGCCATATCCGGATATCACACTGGACATATCCGGATATGCCATATCCGGATACCCAGGTCCCATATCCGGATATCAATATCCGGATACCATATCCGGATATCGATATCCGGATATCTGTTCGACAAATATCCGGATATCTCACGACAGAATGCAGTTTCTGCATTTCGTGGATATCCAGTCCAAAGATCCCACTTTTAACACATGTACACGTTAAAGGATCCGTTTTTAAGCATATACAAGTTCCCTTAGGTGTTGGTTACTTCATTTTAACCTTTTACATGCCAAGACATCAACTTTAAGCATTAAACTTAAGATCAAAGGTGTAGGAAACTTACCCCAAGCTTGAAACAGAGTATTATGTGCTCTTGGAGCCCTCCAAAAGCTCCTCAATTCAGGCCACACAAAGGTGTACGAAAATGGTGCTCAAGACTTGGTCTTTCTACCCAAAGGTTGCTTTTTTAAGCAACAAAGTAATCACACCAAGCTCATACCACCCATACCACCCATGACAACTCTCACAACCAACCCAAACAGAACCTCACCACTCAGAAAAGGCACACTAAGCACTCTCCAATGCTCACACTCAAGTGTTTACTTGATCAAGAAGGGAAACAATGCTCAAAGGAGGTGACTTTGGTGAGAAAGGAGGAAGAAATGGAGGAAGCAAGGTGGCTGGTCACAAGGCTGCAGCAATCTCACGTAGGAAATGAATATGGCCTAGGGTTTTGTGCCCTAATGTGTCTATTTATAGGCACAAGGCCACACACGCGCGGTATTAGCCTTAATAGCAAAGTAAAAGATCTTGATCCCAAACTTTGGAATCTAGACCTACGCATTTTTCTAAGATTTGTCATATTTTTATTTTATTTTTCGGAGCACCTTTCCGGTACGCGCTTTTCCATAGCCAGTATCAGTTCTGGCATCAGATTACATTATTTTGACTTGAAACTTGTTTTACAAGTCCTACATAATATTTTAGTAATTATCATGCATTCGTTATAATTTTCCGGGATACTTTTCCGGTACGCATTTATACCGAGTAGCAGAACCGGTATCTGCGCTTTTCTTCCGAAAAGCGACTTTCAGCATTCTTACCCACTAATTGTAATTATTAAAGCCTCATAATAATTATTAAGGTCAATTATGGAATTATTTCCTAATTATCATAATTAATTCGCTAATTACCTTAATTAGCGGTGCGGGTTCTTACATTCACCCCACCTTTTTAAGGATTTTGTCCTCAAAATCAGAAACATACCTGTCTCGAAAGTCGGGATACTGTTGGAGAAGCTCATCCTCTCGCTCCCACATGCACTCCTCGGGACTACGCCCAGTCCACTGCACCTTGACCATCGGAATGATCTTGCTCCTAAGCTGTTTCTCGCCTCGATCGAGAATCTTGAGTGGTCCGACGGGAGTCTTTAGGTTCTCCCGAACCTCCACATCATCCGGCTGCACCACGTGCGAAGGGTCTGCTATGTACTTCCGAAGCTGAGACACGTGAAACACGTCGTGGATGTTGGCTAGGTTCGGAGGTAAGGCAAGTCGATAAGCAACAGGTCCTACTCTACCAAGGATCTGGTAGGGCCCAATGAACCGAGGGCTCAACTTCCTCACTCCGAGTGCCCGTCCAACACCGGTGACAGGTGAAAGTTTCACAAACACGTGCTCACCCTCACTGAACTCCAGTGGTCGATGCTTGACATCATAGTAGCTTTTCTGGCGATTCTGTGCCTGCTTCAACTTTTTCCTGATCATCTGGATCTGCTGGGTAGTATCTTGGACAAAGTCCAAGCCAAATAGCTCTTTATCTCCAACCTCAGACCAGCAGGTAGGAGTCCGACACCTCCTACCATACAGCGCCTCGTAGGGTGCCATGCCCAGACTAGCATGAAAACTGTTGTTGTACGAAAATTCTACCAACGGAAGGTACCTATCCCATGCTGATCCCTGCTCCAACGTGCAAGCTCTCAACATGTCCTCCAATGTCTGGATGGTCCGCTCAGTCTGACCGTCAGTCTGAGGATGATAGGCGGTACTCAATCTCAACTGCGTACCAAAAGCCTCCTGCAGCGCCTCCCAAAACCGAGATGTGAACTTCGGGTCCCTATCACTGATGATACTCTCGGGCACCCCGTGAAGCCTCACAATCTCGCGGACATAAAGCTTGGCCAACTGCTCTGTAGTGAAGCTCACCTTCACTGGAAGAAAATGGGCAGACTTAGTTAATCTGTCCACTATAACCCAGATAGAGTCACAACCAGCCTGAGTCTTAGGCAATCCCACCACGAAGTCCATGGAAATACTCTCCCACTTCCACTGTGGAATTTCAAGAGGTTGAAGTTTACCAGACGGTTTCTGGTGCTCAATCTTCACTTTCTGACAAATAAGGCACTTGGACACGTAGACCGCTATGTCCTTCTTCATGCCCGGCCACCAAAAAATTCTCTTTAAGTCCTGGTACATTTTTGTGGCACCAGGGTGGATAGTAAACCGGCCCTTATGAGCCTCTGCCATAACCTCTTCGGTCAATGGCCCTCGAGGGATAACAATCCTCTTCTGGAACAGCAGCAATCCATCCTCGTTCCAAGACACACCGTCTTGGTTCTTCACATAATCCAGGCACTCTCTTTGCACTTGCGCCTCTTTAATCTTTTCCATCAGCTCATTAATCACTTCTGCTGTTTCCATCTCAAGTAGTGCACTCCCAAACAAGGAGTTCACTCTCAAGTCTCTGAACTTTTCAATTACCTCGTAGTCGTTCATCATCAAGCTGGATAAGCTCACGGATTTCCGACTCAAAGCATCGGCTACCACATTGGCCTTGCCAGGATGGTACCTCAACTCAAAGTCGTAGTCCTTCAAGAACTCCATCCATCTTCGCTGTCTCATGTTCAACTCCTTCTGGTCAAACAGATACTTCAGGCTCTTGTGATCACTGAATACAGCAAACTTCATGCCAAACAAGTAATGCCTCCAAATCTTGAAAGCAAAAACAATGGCTGCCAACTCCAAGTCGTGAGTCGGGTAGTTCTCCTCATGAGGTTTCAACTGTCTTGAAGCATAGGCAACAGCTTTCCCTTTCTGCATCAACACACAGCCTAGCCCTTTACCAGAGGCATCGCAGTATAACTCAAACTGTTCCGCAGGATCAAGAAGTACTAACACTGGAGCAGTAGTCAGTCTCTCCTTCAACTCCTGGAAACACTCCTCACACTCATGGGTCCACACGAATGGAGTCTCCTTTCGGGTAAGGCGAGTCATCGGTAGCACCATCTTGGAGAATCCCTCTATGAACCTCCTATAGTACCCTGCCAAACCCAGGAAGCTTCTCACTTCTGTAACCGTCTTGGGCCTCTCCCAATCCATCACGGCCTCAATCTTGTTAGGATCAACTGCAACTCCATTAGCAGAAATCACATGACCCAGAAATTTCACCGCCTTGAGCCAAAACTCACATTTTGACGGCTTAGCATATAGCTTTTTCTCTTTCAACACTTGCAAAACAACCTTCAAGTGCTCAGTATGCTCCTCCTCCGTCTTGGAGTAAATTAAGATGTCGTCAATGAAGACGATCACAAACTGATCCAGGTACGGCTGGAAGATCCTGTTCATGTAGTCCATGAACACTGCGGGTGCATTGGTGAGTCCAAACGGGATCACCAAGTATCGTAGTGCCCGTACCTCGAGCGAAACGCTGTCTTTGGGACATCCTCCGGCTTTACCCGTATCTGATGGTAACCGGACCGGAGGTCGATCTTGGAATATACGCAAGCACCCCTGAGCTGATCCAGCAAATCATCAATGCGTGGAAGAGGGTACTTGTTCTTGATTGTCACCTTGTTCAATTGTCTGTAATCGGTGCACAACCGCATGGTCCCATCTTTCTTTTTCACAAAAATGACCGGTGCTCCCCAAGGAGACACGCTCGGCCGAATGAAATCTTTCGCTGAAAGCTCCTCAATATGCTTCTTCAGCTCCGCCAACTCTGGTGGCGACATCCGGTATGGAGCCAATGAGATAGGCCCCACACCAGGCAATAAATCAATGGAGAACTCTATCTCCCTCTGCGGTGGAAACTCAGGAATCTCCTCGGGAAACACCTCGAGGAATTCCCTCACCACAGGAATGCCAGTGAGATCCTCCTGTGTCCCACTCACCAAACCTCCCAACATGACATAGCCAAATGCCCCTGCTCTCAAGGCCCTCCTCGCCTGCAGGACTGAAATGAACGGTGAGGAACTGGCTGTGGACCCACCCGGAGACATCACCACTCTCTTGGCACAACAATCAATCAATGCACAGTTTCTGGACAACCAATCCATGCCCAGAATAATCTCCAGGTTGGCCATCGGCAATCCTATCAGATCTACCGAGAAGTCACGGCCATCCCACTGAAACGCTACATCGCGATGAACAGTGGAGGTCAAACATTTTTCTCCGGTGGCGGTGGTCACCCGCATCGGTGGAGAAAGCACATCACTGGGCAACTCAAGCCCCACAGCAATAGGGGTAGCAACAAAAGAATGCGTTGCCCCGGAATCAAACAATACATCAACAGCTGAACCACCAATGGTAACAGTACCTCTGACCAGGTTCGGAGCTCTGTCCGACTGCTGACGATCAAGTGTGTATACTCGCCCTGTAGTAGGTGGCACGGCTGGTGCCCTAGTAGGAACCATCTGCAATAGCACAGCCTGCACTGCAGCAACTCTCGTCGTTGGGCAATCTCTGGAGTAGTGGCCCTCCTTGCCACACTGGAAACAAATCAGCTGACCGGTAGAACACGGCCCAAAGTGTGACTTCCCGCATCCCGAGCATCTGGGGGCAGGAGGTCTAGCTGTGTTCCCCTGAGTAGAAGTCTTTTTAAACTGGTTTGGCGCTTGCTTAGCCGCCAACTGTTTGCCCTTGCCCTTGTTTGCAAAATTCCTGTTCCTCCAGGGAGTGGAACCGCCGGTACCCTGTGGCACCTCAATCTTGGCCTTCTTGGCCTGACACGAACGGCAGTAGTCCTCAATGTCGCGACACTGCTGTACTAAAGCTCCGAAGTCTCTCGAAGCAGAACCAGCAAGATGTCCGGCAATATCCTCATTAAGTCCCCTCCGGAACTTAGCCGCAAGAAAAACGGGAGTCGGTCTCGCCATACGGAAATGAGCGAACTTGACCAGCTCATTAAACTTGGCCAGGTACTCGTCGACAGACAACGAGCCCTGTACCAACCGGTCAAACTCTCCCTGCTTCCTCTCCTGTGAGTCATAAGGAAAGTACCGACCCAGAAAGCTCTCCTCGAAGAATGGCCACGTCATCACATGGCCCTGCATCTCGTAGATGTGAGAAAGGTTAGCCACCACTCATGGGCCTCGCCCTCCAGCATGTAAGTGGCGAACAACAGCTTCTGCGGATCGGTGCACTGCATGATCCGGAAAATCTTATCCAGCGCCTGTAGCCATCTGGCAGCAACAATGGGATCATAAGATCCGTCGAACGAAGGTGGCTTATGCTTGCGGAAAGCATTCAGCCGGCGATCGATCTCGTCACGATCCTCAGCAAATACGGGGATGGTCTGCATAGCCCCCGTCAAGTGACTGCCCTCACCCATCTGACTCTGGGTGTCCTCCTGTTGACTAGGCGGAGGTGGAGGCGGTGGCGGCGGTGGAGGTGGTGGAGGACACTGGCCAGCAGCAGGACCAGCCCTCAACTCCTCCAACATGACCCTCATCATAGTCATGTTGGCCATCCGGTTCTCCTCCAGAACCTCTGCCGTGGCTCGCCGGTTCGCATCTCGAATAGCGTCCAGCATCGCCTGGTTTGCCAGCCTCGTGGCTTCCTGGTCGGCTAGTCGGGCCGCCTGCATCTCAGCCAATGCAGCCAGGATAGGATCCGATTGATCCTCGCTCGTACTCGTGTTCCTCCTTGGTGGCACCATGACTCTGCACAAGTTACACACAAAATGAGTTGATCAGGCCCACGCCATGTGGTCACATATGCATTATCATAACACACACCAATCAGAGAGAACGCAAAGTAAACACGCAACGACACATCCAAAGTTATTGCAATACATACAGCTTTTCCCTAGAAAGTGCTCTGATACCATAAAATGTAACAGCCCGTGTTAACCCAGATTGTTAACATACTATCGTATTAAGCCACGCTTAATTAAAATGCGGAATAACTTTTTCTTTAATTCAATTATGACGTCATTAAACTTAACCAACTTGGTTACTTAATCAATTTCATAAAATACTGCCTGTATGTAAATTGCAAGACAACTAACTGGAATACCTCATATATAAATATAAAGTGAGTATCTAAAGCCGCAGGACTACAACACGTAGCCCGGGTCAAAATCCTGATACTTTAATTACAACATCAATTAAAAGACAATAGTCAAGCCATGTGGCATGGACAAACCCCATGCTCACCAAATAAGGCAACAATGCCCAAAAACAGTCTCAACATAACTTAACAGAAAACATAACGACAGTCGAATAATCAGCAATCAACAAGCAGCAGGTCAGCATATCATAACTATCAACTCAGCTCTGGCCTCCTGCCACCTGAGCCCTCAACATTACCTGATCCTGAAATAAGCGTCCCCAAACGTGGGGTGAGATCTCTAACAAGAAATCTCAGTAAGACAAGGGGTCCTCAAGGAGTTTCCACCCCAAGCTCACTTACATGTGTAGTATAAGTTCAAAAACAGTATTTACAATATAAGTTCCAAAACTATGCGATGCAGCAATTAATCATGCCATGTGTGTTTATCAAATCTACTGGCCAGAGAAATGTAGGAATACGTCTATACCTACATGAGTACAAGGACACCGCCTGCACCTCACCCACAGCCTCACCATCTTGTATGTACTACATACTCAGGCTTACCGTATAGGTGGACACCACATGCATCTCATAAAAGCACATTGCATATAAATAGCTCAACAGCATTTCCAAAACATTAAAGCATGTAACACAGCATGCATAAACCCATCCCCATGGGACATGGTGGAACAACAAAATGGCTAAACCGAGGACACGAAAGCTTACCTTGCAAGCTAGCTATCCAAGCCAAGAGTCCTACCACTCTTACGTCCAATCACAGCAGTATCACAATCTGATATGGACCAATAATACATCAATATTTATGCATCGCAAGCATACAACTTAAAGACTACGCCTTTCCTTTACGTTTTACGTCTTAAGGCTTCCAACAAAGCCATAAGCCCTTAATCATATGATTCTGACCTAGTTCATTAATTACAGAAGTTCAACTTCCTTAATCTAGGGTCCACAAACACTCACTAGCTTACTGTTCACACAGCACGGCTACTGTTCTGTGAGAACCCAGGATATCCGGATATCTCAAGGGACATATCCGGATATGCCATATCCGGATATCACACTGGACATATCCGGATATGCCATATCCGGATACCCATATATCCGGATATCAATATCCGGATACCATATCCGGATATCGATATCCGGATATCTGTTCGACAAATATCCGGATATCTCACGACAGAATGCAGTTTCTGCATTTCGTGGATATCCAGTCCAAAGATCCCACTTTTAACACATGTACACGTTAAAGGATCCGTTTTTAAGCATATACAAGTTCCCTTAGGTGTTGGTTACTTCATTTTAACCTTTTACATGCAAAGACATCAACTTTAAGCATTAAACTTAAGATCAAAGGTGTAGGAAACTTACCCCAAGCTTGAAACAGAGTATTATGTGCTCTTGGAGCCCTCCAAAAGCTCCTCAATTCAGGCCACACAAAGGTGTACGAAAATGGTGCTCAAGACTTGGTCTTTCTACCCAAAGGTTGCTTCTTTAAGCAACAAAGTAATCACACCAAGCTCATACCACCCATACCACCCATGACAACTCTCACAACCAACCCAAACAGAACCTCACCACTCAGAAAAGGCACACTAAGCACTCTCCAATGCTCACACTCAAGTGTTTACTTGATCAAGAAGGGAAACAATGCTCAAAGGAGGTGACTTTGGTGAGAAAGGAGGAAGAAATGGAGGAAGCAAGGTGGCTGGTCACAAGGCTGCAGCAATCTCACGTAGGAAATGAATATGGCCTAGGGTTTTGTGCCCTAATGTGTCTATTTATAGGCACAAGGCCACACACGCGCGGTATTAGCCTTAATAGCAAAGTAAAAGATCTTGATCCCAAACTTTGGAATCTAGACCTACGCATTTTTCTAAGATTTGTCATATTTTTATTTTATTTTTCGGAGCACCTTTCCGGTACGCGCTTTTCCATAGCCAGTATCAGTTATGGCATCAGATTACATTATTTTGACTTGAAACTTGTTTTACAAGTCCTACATAATATTCTAGTAATTATCATGCATTCTTTATAATTTTCCGGGATACTTTTTCGGTACGCATTTATACCGAGTAGCAGAACCGGTATCTGCGCTTTTCTTCCGAAAAGCGACTTTCAGCATTCTTACCCACTAATTTTAATTATTAAAGCCTCATAATAATTATTAAGGTTAATTATGGAATTATTTCCTAATTATCATAATTAATTCGCTAATTACCTTAATTAGCGGTGCGGGTTTACATGGAGTCCACCATGCTCAGGAACCCCACACAGGTGTTATGCACACTACCCTACCTACATATACATGTAGCAATGCACTATAATAGAATCTAGCTCAATAGCATATCCAATTGTCATAATATCAACAAATATAATTTCCAAAATAAAAAAACATACCATGCACATAAACCAACCCCCCATGGGACTTGGTGGAACAAATAGTGGATCAAACCGAGGACCAAAGCTTACCTGCTAAGGATAAATCCTCCAACACCAACTCGGTATCAACTAGGTCATCCACAGACACACAGTCTAACAAGTAAAGCTTGTTTTATGTTAAAAATATTATTAATAATCAGATTCCCAAATTCCATGACATTTGGACTATGTTTTCTTTTTCGTTTAGTAACTGCAGGAGCCCCAAAGCACAAACCGTCTTTACCATTTTTAAAATTGATATTGCAACTTTTTACCAAAACTTCTAAGATTTTACTATGTTAAACTAGACATCACAAGCTTTCAAACGACATATTTTATGTCTCAATCGGAGTTGTATAACTCCGGTTATATTTTTCGCATGATAACTGTGAAAAACGGAATTTCCCATAGCAAGGAAACAACTTCAAACTCAAACCGTGATTAATCCACTTATCCGATGGATCTGAAATTTTACAGAGTTTTACCCCTATATGTTAGCTTCACATAGGTCAAAACCTCACTCAATTTGGATCTCTATAACTCAGATATTGCGATTTTACTAAACTAATGCATTGTTGTCATTTTTTCTAGGTGGGAATCGATTCCTCCGGGATAGAATGCAGAAAATCTACGTTTTTTCTATTTTGGAGGTGCTTCAATGGGATCCCAAAGGTTTTAACTTTGATATACCCACTTACAGAAGTTTAATTAACTTTATTACACTTAAATTAATAACCCCTAACACGAATTATCAAAGTTCCTCTTTGTTAATGACTCAAAACAAGCTATTTTCATAAAAATGCAAAGGAAAGGGGGTTACTTAAGGCTCTTAAAAATAGAGAAAGGAAGGGGATTTGAAGTCTTTGATGTGATCCTAAGCTACTGCCAAGATGACACACGAAATTCACAATCACCACTTGGCTCTTTTCTTCACAAGGTTGCTTCTTTAATGCTCCCAAATGAGTATAAATGACCCCAACCCACACACAAAGAAGAATAGCCCCTAAACCACCAAGCACAGCAGCCACAACACTTCAAGAAGGGATTTTTCTGCTCCAAGGTGAAAGCTTTCAAGTTGTACAAGGATTGGTTAACTCAAAGGTGATATCTTGAGACTTTCTTGGCAAAAAAGCTATGGTGTTGAGGTTGTGATCATATGGAAACATGTAAAAATGGAATATCACCTATGTCGGAGTTAGAAGAATGACCTAGGGTTCAGTGCTCTTCTCTATTTATAGATGTACTCACTTAAATCGTCGGTATTAGTTCTAATAGTTCTACTAATTATTTTTCTACCAAACTTTATATTCTTAACCTAGACATTTTTCTAGGAATTATCATATTTTTACATTAATATTTCGAGACACTTTGCTGGTACGCATTTTCTATTACGAAATAGCCGGTATTAGTTCTGACAATACTGCTTATTATTTTCATCCCAAATTTGATATTCCTTACCTAGATATTTCTATCACTATTTTTCTAGTTACTTCGCCAGTATCCATTTATACCGTGAAATACCCGGTGTTTGCACTTTCCTTTTGAAAAGTGATTGAATATAATCTTTCTATATTTATCCAAAGTCAATTATGAAATTATTTATTAAAACCATATTTAACTTATTAAATTCCAAATTTAGTGACGCGGATTCTTACAATAAGTATATGAAAAAAGTTCACCAATGCCCCTGTGGTTTGCTTCAAAATCATCTATGCCCCTGTGATTTTTTTTATCACATATGCCCCTGTGCTTTGTAAAAAATAAAAAACCACGGGGGTATATGTGATAAAAAAAACATATTCTTTTACAAATCACATGAGCATATGTGATAAAAAAATCACAGGGACATAAGTGATTCTGGAGAAAATCACAGGGATATTGCTGAACTTTTCTGTAAGTATATCATTTGTCATGTAAAGCTTTTGTATTATCTAAAAATTGTCTTAATCTTTTATTAAAGAAAGAGAAGAAAGCACTTTAGTTATGAAAGTTGTCTAGGTGTAGAGAGAAAAATGAGTGTCTTCAACTTTTATTCTTACAGAGAAAATAAAACATACATTAATCATTCTTCAACCCGGTTACAGATAAAAAATAAATAGATATGTAAACTGAAATTTAAATGACAATGTATAACCGAGTAAAATTCAAAATAAAGTATATTTTGGGTCCGCAACAAAAATCATGAGACTTATTTTAATCTCTTAGGAAAAAAAGGTCGACTTGTTATCCTTCTGAAATTCAAAATAGGTCAATTAGTCAAAATCGTGATCCTCTGAAATTCAAAATAGGTCAGTTAGTCAAAATCGTGATCCCTCTAAAATTTTAAAAAAGACTCACATTAATTTTTCAAAAAAACTAACAGGTTGATTTTAAATTTTAGAGAGAGCACGAGTCAATTTTTTTTTTCTAATTGATTAAATTGATCCCCGTGATATTTAATGAGAACCCAAAAAATACTTTATTCTAAAATTTAAATGAATTGACTCGCCTACTCCCTACAAAACGAGATGAATTCACTTTTAAAAAAGGAGTTTAAAATCTTAATTCTGAACTCACCCCGAATAGAATTACCTCGTGGGGAGGATATGTGATTTATCCCAAAACCAAAAAACTCACTTCTAAAAGATAAGTCAACCCACTTAACCCGTTTTTTATGGATAGAAAACGAATCTCGGTGGATTCGCCTATTTTGCAAGCTCTATTTGTAACTTCTCAAAACAAGGTGAAAGAATGATAGATCAATTAAATCGGGAGGGATATTCTTACCACCAAAATCTTCTACTACCAACTCACTACCTATCTAATCATCATTGGATCAACATTTTCTCTTTTTTAAAAAACTTTTTAGCATTCTCTCTCTTTAATTCAATGGTGATTAGATAGGTAGTAAGTTAGTAATAGAAAATTTTAGTAGTAAGAATATCTTCGTCCAGGCCAAAGTTTAGGATTACAACATTTAGATAGAAGTCCCTCAAACTAAACGTTTGAATTTGCCATTATTTGATGTGCATCTACAAAAGATATTTTACACAAACATTTAACTACATGAATCAGGGGCCTCATGCTAAAACTTAACATACAAAAACCCATGCGTGGTTGAGTAAAGCATAATCTATCTACTCATTCTTGCATCCTGAAAGGGAGGATCGTGCCAGCAATAAATACTTTTCTTTCTGCCTTTTGTACTCGTTGTATCGAAGGAAAAAATAACCAAGATAATCAAAATCGATTGGGGACATCTTTGCCTGTTTATTCCGAAAAGAAATATTTATCAACAGTCATGGATATCATTGGTTAAGAAACAAGCATAAAAGAGGAAATATATTACCTGAATTAGCCCCCACAAAGCCCAGAAAAGGTGCGAGGCCAGTGCATATGTATTTGCCTCAACATACAAAGTTTCAAGGTCTTTCTCAGACACCTGTATTATAGAAAAGTAAATAGTGATCTGAAAGAAGCACAGGAGATAGCCAAATAGAACGGGGAAGAAACAAACCAATAACTACCGAGTTATTGATCGAGAGATTTTGGGAAGAGAAATTTTTTTTATTGATTAACCAAAGAAAATACAATGCAATAGAAGAAAAAAGCATAGCTCCCAGCTTTGAGGAACCCCCCAAGCCCCTGCCACATGTGGCATATATCCCATAGAGATATCCCCTATGATCAGTGGTGGAGCAAGAGGGGGCTAGGGAACGATTGCCTCCATTCGCTTTTCAAAACCAACTATTAGTATTTCCCAATAGTGCTCGAGTAGCCATACTTGACACCATCCATCATGTTATTACAAGAGTTATTTGCTACGTTTTCCCCTAATTTTGATAAAAGGTAATGTTGTTTGAATTGATTTAAAAGATATAAAAATATGAAATGTGTAAGGAGATTTAAATATAATAGAGTTGATTTTGTTTTCTAGTCAATCTCGAATATATTCGATATTACCAAAATATCAACATATAATAACTAAAAATATAAGATAAGAATAATTGAATTAGTAATTGAAAATTGGATAAAAAATAGATTTAATCATGAAAAATTAGTTTTATATTCTAACCAATCTTAAATAGTTTTGATTTCTACTAATCTACTAATATTGAAATAGATTGAAAGGAAAACTGAAAACTAACTAATCATCCAATCAGTTATACACACTAATAATTAACATATCCTTGTGTGCATGTGTATTCTAAGAGTCTCTTGCTAAAAGTTACTTTTAAACTAAAGTTGAAAAGAAAAGCTTAAAAAAATTAAAAGCGGATTGGTGATTACATAAAAAATTTAACTTAAAAGATCAAACATGAAAAGCTGATAAGAGTTTAAAAAAAAAAAAAAAAACTCATCCTAGAAGTTTTTGACTTTTTTTTCGTTATAAAAAAAAGCTCTTTTTATTATAACAGCTTTTGTAGAAACCTGTTGCTTCTGCTTATAAAGAGAAGATAAGCTGAAAAAAAGGATCCAAATAAGCACTAAGTAATTGTATTATTAGCAAGCAATATGCGACAAGGCACCGTAAGATAAGGCTAAATCATCTCCAAGTCAAGTTTGGATGTCAGGAAGATATTTGGGCCTTTATGTAACAACAAACATCAGCCTTGGCAAACCAGCAACAGCATACATCAATGCAACATTAAACCATAAAGCCAACCTAATATTCTGATGAAACCCAGAAAATTATAACTATGTATTTACTAAATCAAGATATTACAAACACTAATTCAAGATAAAATGCAGAAATTAAACACCAAAAGACCTCACTCACTCTCAAGCCAATATACCTAGGCCAAAGAAATCCCAAGAGATCCTTTCCCAAAACCCCACTCCAAATATTCTGAATACATGAATCCCTCACACTCCCACACCCCCTCCTTATATCCTATTATTTAGGAATATTCTAGAATAGTTTTCATAACAAACTAGCTAATTCACTAACTAATTTTGCATTGCTAAACTTGGGCCCACTAATCCTAGACCATCAATACTCCCCCTTCAAAATTCACCTTGTCCTCGAGGTGAGGAAGATGATAGGGGATGTAATTGAACATCCACCAGGGTCCTATTGCTTGAAACAAATTCCCCTAATTATACTTGAAGCTGACACGTTGCTTTTTGTATCCAGTTGCGCCATTGCAAATTTTTGTGCCTTTGTTGTCTTCTAATGCTAAGTTTTCTTTCACATATTTGGGCACAAAGTATGCTTTGTTTTCTTTGGCATTTTTGATCACTGAACAAGCTTCGTTTTCCTTGGACGTTCTGGCCATGCAATAAAGCGTAATTGAAGCATCATTAACCTCTTTGGGCCCATGCAGCTCTTGGACCATTATTAATTTCAGGTCCCAATTATTAAATTTTATCACTACAAGTTTTGCTTGGTCCCACATAGCTGTTGAAGTAATTTGAATCGATTGGATGAAGAAGCCTATTTTGCTTCTTGTCAGCCACCATATCTTTTGGGCCAAGCCCAAAACGTTAAAATGGAAACCCATATGACAAAATTCCAAGTCTGCCCCTCTTTCCATCTCCTTCTTCGTCTTCTTCTGTTTCTTTTTCTTCCTTTCTTTCTTCCACCTTTGTTGCTTTTTCTTTTTCTATTTCGATTTCTTCCTCTTCTTCTACTATGCTTTCATGTTCTTCTATTTTTTCCGATCTGTTCCCTTTGTCTTCTATAGCTTCCCGATCTTCTGCAATGTTATCTTCCTTCCCTTTTGGATCTGTTTCATTTTTTTCGTCTCTTTCTGCATCTTCTTCTTTCTTGTCCACTATGTCAGCATTTTCTTTTTCTTCTTTTCTGTCGTCTTTATTCACCTTGTCTGCTACGATTCCAGCCTCTTCGGCACTTTCTTTTTGTTTCTTTTTTCTGGCTCTACCAAATAGATCATCTTCCTCTCTTCCTCACATGTTGTTCTTGTTGTTTTTCTTCAACCTCAGCCTCTTGCTTTTCTTCCTTTTTCTTAATTTCTTTTGTTCCTTTTTCATACACCTTTACTTCTGCACCTCCCGCTCGATTTTTTCCCTTCAGACCGGTCAAGAACGTCGTCTGATCTTCGTATGGTTTCCAGCAAACCGAGCTATTGAACCTTTGCAGGACTACCGAGCGAAATCCCTCCCATTTGATCGTCGGATTTCTGGGTTTCCACCATTGGAACCAACCTTTCGCCCTTCCCACAAAACCACTTGAAGCTGTCTCCACTTGCTTTTCAACAGGGGTTCGATTCACCCTAAGATAATGCTCCGCTTGAAAAATCCACACATATGGATATTCGCCGGTGAAGTATGGCACCTCTTCCCTTTGGTTCACTGTTGCATGAAGGACCCTCTCTCCACGATCATCACCATGAGCAACAACTCTATTTTCAGTAACTGGTCTCTTTTCCCATGGGTCCACTCGATCAATGAGTTCCATCATCTTCTCTCTCAATTGACGAACAGAGTCTTCCACTTCATCCATTCTTTCCTCCACACGATCCAAGCTCTTCTCAACCTTCGTCAATCTGTATTCCATTTTTTTTCCTTTCAGATCTGGATCAAATAGCACTCCCAGGATTGTAGTGCTTTGATACCAAATTGATGGAACCAGAAAAATAACATTGAAATTATAGACACAATGGAGGCCATGCCTCTTTTACATACACTAATATGCATAAAATTAACCTTAAGAAAGCCTCAACTCCCCCTCAAACCAAACACCTAGGCTCAAGAGTTCCCTAGAGGTCTCCCATTTCCCCACTAACCAATTCTGAATACATGCCTACTAGAAACATCACCCTAAACTTCTATATATACTAAATTCTAAAATATTAATGGGCTTGGATTATTTATTATAGGCCCGTCAATACTCCCCCTTCAAAATTCACCTTGTCCTCAAGGTGAAGAAAGAGGATAGGTAACCCAAAAAGCTTCCATCAGGATCCCATTGCTTGAAGCACCTAGACCACGTTGGAATATAACACGCAAGATATGCAACAACTGCTTCTCCAAAAAATCTATGCCTAGCATGCACCTTCAAAATGGCAAATCTTCCATCTTTGGATGGCAAACCCACTCCGATTATCTTGTTAAAACGACCCTTCCTCCATAGAGCAGGATCAATATTATCCAATCTATTTGTAGCACCTTTTTAGAAGCCCAAAGATGGTTGATCATGTAGCCCCAAGGTGAAGGAAATAACAGCAAACCCATTTGCTCCCAAATATCCATTTACACTTCCAAACCTGCATCCACTTCGACCTGTTATTCGCCCACTTCTTTTTAAATTCATCTCGCGCTCTTCTACTATTGGGGCTAACATCATCTTTTGTCCCCCTCTGTTTTCTGGCTCTGGTTCCTCAGCACCCAACAACAACAAAAGGACATGCAAACGAGAAGGTTGACAGACATGCCTAGAAAGGAAAAAGGCACCACACCTGAAAGAAAAAATGAGCCTTCTTCGATCGTCCCCCTCCTCTTGTGTTAGACGGCGAATTCGCGAACCTTGACTTCCTCTTTGCCCGTCGTCCTCCGTCGCTACTCCTCTTAGTGGCGCTCGCTCTCCTCCATTATTATTTCTTGCTTCACGAACGGAAACTGGAGCCTTAGAGTAAGACCCACTTCTTTCAATAATCTGAATTTGGGTTCCTACCGAATTGGGCCCAAATCGATTAAGCCCATTTCACCCAACGTTGCTAGAAGAATTGGGCCTAGTCCATGTGTTGTCTCGATGGGCCAAAGTTGGGTGTGAATGGTGCCCCGCCCCACCTCCACTTGACCTAAAAAAAATCAAATCCGCCCCAACCCTCTCTCTTTCTGTTACCCTCCGCTTCATGTGCTCTCCTTGTCGTTCGCCTTTTTATGTCTCTTCTCTCACACCATTCTGCAAAGACTGGGCTGCAATTCCACAAGCATTGCCTATTTCGTTTCGGTCTTCTCCTTCCTTGTTTTCTATCTCAAGTTTGGTCGTTGATTTCGTTTGCATTTCTTCCGTTTTTCTGTTTGGATTTGAATCGGAAACTTCCTCCTCTGTTTGTTATTCTTCATCGTGCGCAGCTTCTTTCTCTTGTTCTGTCTCTTCATCACCTTCTTTTTCTTCTTCTTGTTCTGTTTCGTCTTCTTCTGTTCTTTTTTTTCTTCTTTTTCTTTTGTTTCTTCTTCAGTTTTGTTTTCTGCTTCTTCGATTTTTTTTTTCTTTTTTGTCATCATTATTCACCTTCTCTGCTGCACTTTCAGCCTCTTTGTCAGTTTCTTCTCTGTTTATCTTTTTCGCCTCTTCTTTTACGCTTTTTTCTTCTTGTTCCTCCTTTTTTTTCTGGTTTGTATGGTACTTCAACTTCATCTACTATATAGATCTCAAGTATATATCTCCTTATAAATGCCCTATCAAAGCTTCGCCAATTTACATTGGGACTGAGCACATTCCAACGTTTGTACCAGCTGAGAGCACAACCTCTCAACCCCTTCACAGCCTCTTTTCAACATATCAGCTTCTGGAATTTGGTTTGCTTGAAAATGTTGTTCAAGCCCGAGCAACCATCCCCAAGCTTTCATTCCATCTTCGTCTCCATAAAATACTGGAACCATTGTATCAGATCTGGATGTGTTGCTCGATTTTATTTTTTTTATTTTTTATTTTTTTTAATCTGGACCAGAAAGCACCCCTAGATCAGAAGTGCTCTGATACCAAATTGATGGAACCAGAAAATTATAACTATGTATTTACTAAATCAAGAGATTACAAATACTAATACAAGATAAAATGCAGAAATTAAACACCAAAAGACCTCACTCACTCTCAAGCCAATATACCTAGGCCAAAGAGATCCTAAGAGATCCTTTCCCAAAACCCCACTCCAAATATTCTGAATATATGAATCCCTCACACTCCCACACCCCCTCCTTATATCCTATTATTTAGGAATATTCTAGAATAGTTTTCATAACAAACTAGCTAATTCACTAACTAATTTTGCATTGCTAAACTTGGGCCCACTAATCCTAGCCCATCATATTCTTGATGCAACAAAGGGATCGAGCCCAGAAGGAACCAAACAATAGTGGGAGGCCTCAGAAGATAAGCAAGAGGAGTAACATGCAATCACCACCACTAGCCAAATCAATTTGATCGGCAACAGTACTGAGTATTAATTTGACAATTTCCATTCAAAATGCATTAAAGAGACTAATCACGAATGGGTAAGTGAATTTTGCAGCAAGAGGAAGGAAGAAATGACCAATTTTATCCCCCCCCCCCCCTAGAACAATCAGGCAACAAAAAGATCATTGCAGAAAAATCCAATTAAGTCCTATTACGACATGGAGTCAGAAATTTAATCAGGTTATCCATCCATATTCTAAACAACACTGAGTGATTTTTTAATTCTGAACAGAATCAACTAAATATTTCACTCATATGTCTGACAGTAAATAAGATGATCATGCCCATAAATGATAGACTATGTGCATCTCATTTTAGAGATGATTGATAATCTGGAGACAATGAAATAAAATATTAACCCCCTCACTGTGATTAGTACCTCGTGTGGTCTGTCAGGTTGTATGTAATGCCTGAAGAAATGATATTGTTCATTCATATTTGGGTACCTGCGTTAAAAAATGTTCAAGAACCAATAGACAAATCATGACTAAGTAAAGGGAGAGAAGCAAGAATAAAGAACTTACAAGTCGTAGTCACATTCAAAGCCAGCATATTCTGCAAAGTGGTTTCCTATATCGTAGCCTCTGTAGTTGTACGATGCATATTCATAATCAATGAAGTAAAGTTTATCTGGAGATTTGTCAGAACAAATTAAAGAGATTTAAAGATAAAAAGCTCATATGAATTAGTGAATAAGCTGGTTATCTAAGAATTCTCTCTTCACGTGAATGTTACACTACTTCTGATGCCAAATGCCAATTCCAGAGGCATGTCTGTCTCCTTACTACCTTGATATAAACTGATAGAATATATTCACAACATTAATTCCTGTTATAAAAACATACTCAGTAAGTTTTAGTTCGTGATTAACCTTGTATGATCTATTTCTTCTGCTTTAATTTAACTCCTTTACAATGAAAAAGGGTCCTAAAAGCCAAGCTCATGATCCTAACTGTAAAGTAATTTTGCACTCAACCATTTAGCAACCGTTGAAGAAAAACATGGATATAAAAACTTCTCATTGACAAACAATGCACCCCCATTACATTTAAACTTGCTCCCTAAATTGCAGTATCAGTTGGCTAATGAGTCATGTCTTTTCAATTAAATGCACATATTTTAGGAAGAAGAATGGTAGAAGTAAAAGAACTATTTACATATATCGTTTTTTGGTGAAGATGAAGATGTAGTGAAACTAAAGAACTCTCAACTCTCAAGAGTTCATAAAAATGGAAAGCATAAGAAAAAGTTATAGGGATAGGTTATACTTACCACCATTCTTACTTACTACCAAATCTTAACCATTGATTTCCGCCAATCTAATGGTATAATTTATTGGGTCACACTTATTAATTAATTATTAAGTCCCAATAAATTATAATCATTAGATTGGCAGAAATCAAGAGTTAAGATTTGGTGGTAAGAAGTGGTAAGAAAAAATGGTGGTAAGGTAAGTATCTCTCAAAGTTATAAATAAAAAGAAGCAAACAAAATATGCTTTAACATATGCAGTCACTTCTATAAAAAATAAAATAACATAAAATCTACAGTCAAAGGTAGAAGCACAAATATGCTTATAATCAAGGTATGTAGATACCTTCTTCATGATTAATCATTATATTTCCAGAAAGCAAGTCATTGTGAGCTAAAATTACAGGAGATTTGAGATGATCACACAATCCCTGTTGTAAAATTAAAATAATAATCTGTCAAGAGAAGAAATTGCTGACAAACATGTAGAAAATCAGAATTCAAATTCAATTATTTTTCCGTTTTTATTTCCAATTAATTAGGATTGATTGTAATTAATTAGAATCCGTTATTTTATTAATTAGAATTAATTATGATTAGGTTTGGTGAGTCATAGGTGAGTCATAGCTGAGTCATGCTTAGTTACTTTTTCTTTGTATAAATACTCCTCATTCCTCATGTAAATAATTCAATATCAATATACAGAAACCTTTTCAATATGGTATCAAGAGCGGGTTCGTTCCTACCCTAGATCAGCCACCTTCAAGGCTGAAAAACCATCCAAACACCTCCTCAATTCTGTCCAAATACAGAAATATAATCTACAGACCTCCGATCAAGAAAGTGAAGTGACCATTCGACTCAGAAGGCTCCGACGAGTTGACCGCCGCGGCCAACCTCCTGCGCGTGAGCTCCACGCGCCACCTTCCCGATGTCTATTTCTGCCGTGACTTGCAAAGAACCTCTCGCCGGCTTCTCCCCTTCCTGTTCCAGAGGTCAGATCAAAAAAATTAAAAACTTGATTTTTTCATCCACGGTCAAATCCTCTCTCTTCCTTCATGTCTTCCTCAGAGCATTCTTCTGCTTCCTCATCTGTTCCCAATACTCAGTCCTCTGAAGACAACTTAAGTATGCAGATTACTAGTCACCGGTTGAACGGTAAAAAATTTCTGCCATGGTTTCAATCTGTTAAGTTGGTGATCCGGGAAAAAGGAAAGATGAGTTATCTTGAGAGAAAAATGAAGAAACCTGCTGAGGATTCTCCTGATTATGAAAATTGAATGGCATGGCTGACTAATTCCATGGAACCACATATTGGCCAAACCTATTTGTTCTTCGACACTGCCAAGGAGATTTGGGATACTGTTCAACAAAATTATTCATATCTTGAAAATACCTCCCAAGTCTTTGAACTGAGAAATAAGTTGAGAGACTTTCGTCAAAAGGGTATGACTATTACTGGATATTTTACTGCACTAACAAATTTATGGCAGGAATTGGATCTTTATTATGCATCCGATCTTAAAGAATTGGAAGCTAATACCCAATTTAAAAAACACTTGGAGAAGGAAAGACTGTATGATTTCCTTGCCGGACTCAACCGAGATCTTGATGAGGTTCGTGGTCGAATATTGGGGCAGCGACCGTTACCCTCACTTGCTGACGCCTTTGCTAAAGTTCGTAGAGAAGCCAGTAGACGGAGAGTTATGCCGGGAGAAAAAGAGTCGCTTGATAAGTCTGATGATATGTCTGCATTAGCTGCCAACCATACCATTGACCGTTCCTCTGAAGAATCAAAATGGGATGGTCGTCCATGGTGCACCCACTGCAATAAAATTGGTCATACCCGTGAGAAATGTTGGGAAATCCACGGGAAACCTGCAAATTGGAAGCCCAAAAGAAAAAATAAAGGTCGTGCATATCAGGTCTCTACTGATGACAAGGTTGATGAGCCTCATGCATCCTCTAACTCTGATGGTGTCTTTCTTAGCAAGACTCAGTTCGAACAATTTCAGAGACTTTTGACTCAACCTCCTAAAGCCACTAGTAATGTGGTCCAACAAGGTACAGCTTTTCATGTTGATAGTCAAAATCATTGGATCCTTGATTCTGGAGCCTCTGATCATATGACAGGTAATCTTGGCTTGTTTTGTTCATACACTCCATATTCTGAACCCTCTAGGGTCAAGATCGCCGATGGCAGTTTTTCCCAGATTGCGGGACACGGAACCATTAAACTTTCTGAGCTGATTAATTTAACATCAGTTCTTTATGTTCCTTCTCTGACTTGTAATCTCATTTCCATAAGCAAGCTGACTTCTGAGTTGCATTGCTTTGCTAAATGCTTGCCACATGGTTGTGTTTTTCAGGAACAGGACTCGGAGAGGAAGATTGGCAGTGCTAGAGAGGATGGTGGACTTTACTACTTTGAGGAGGATGTGACTCATGAAGTCGTTTTCGTAGAAAAAAACTCTATGTTTCCTTTTGATTCATGTAATGATGTAATGTTGTGGCACCGTAGGCTAAGCCATCCAAATTTTATTTATCTTCAGAAGTTGTTACCAAACTTATTTATTAATAAAAGTCTTAGATTTGTTTTCTTGTGATATTTGTCAACTTGCCAAGCATACTCGTGCTCATTATCCTTCTAAAGTTCACCATAACTCTTCCCCATTTTCCTTAATTCATAGTGACATATGGGATCCAGCCCGTGTTAAAATTATTTAAGGACTCGATGGTTCATTGATGACCATTTATTTACCTTCATTGATGACCATTCCCGAGTTTGTTGGGTATATCTTCTAAAGGACAAGTCCGATGCTGCATCCGTGTTTAAAAAATTTCATGCCATGGTTCAAACCCAATTCCAAGTTGCTATACAAATTCTTCGTACAGATAATGGCAAAGAGTACTTTAACTCTATTCTTGGAGAATATCTTTCCCAACATGACATCCTTCACCAAAGCTCGTGTCCTGACACACCCCAACAAAATGGAGTTGCAGAGAGAAAAAACCGACATCTCCTTGAAGTTGCTCGGGCTCTTATGTTTACCACGAGTGTTCCTAAATATCTTTGGGGAGAGGCAGTTCTCACTGCCTCGTATCTGATAAATCGAATGTCATCTCGCATTCTAAAATTTCAGTCTCCTCTTTCTCGTCTTTGTCGTACCTTCTCTTCCTTCCGAGGCGTCTCCTCCTTACCTCCCAAGTTATTTGGTTGTGTTGTATTTGTCCATATTCCCTCCCATCAATGGTCTAAGCTTGATCCTAAGTCTCTCCAGTGTGTCTTTATTGGTTATTCTCCTACTCAACGTGGCTATAAGTGTTATTCACCCTCCCTTCGTAAGGTCTTTGTCTCTATGGATGTCACCTTTTCTGAGAATGATTCTTTCTTCCCCGTGACTTCCTTCAGGGGGAGTCTATAGGAGTAGATGAAGATCAGTCATGGGAACCTACTGATGCCACAGTATTACCTCTATTTTTGGAAACAGGGGGAGCTACAAAATCCACACAATCAGGAGCCTCCTCAGAGTGGAGACAAGTTTATAGCAGGCGAAAGCCTCCTCAAAGTGTGAATAACCCAAAGCCTCTACACTGCCAGGATTCTGAACCATGTTCTAGTTCCAGCACCCCAACACTTGAGTGCCATGATGAAAATGATCTAAACTTGTCTATTGCTCTCAAAAAAGGTACTCGATCTTGTACTACTCATCGTATTTCTAATCATATTTCATATGGAAAGTGCTTTCAATACTATGTTGGATAGTACAAAGATACCGAGAAATATACATGAGGCTCTCGATGATCAAAAATGGAGAGATGTTGTCTTTGAAGAAATGAATGCTTTAGAAAGAAATGGAACTTGGGAGATAGTGACCCTACCCAAGGGAAAACAGGCAGTAAGATGCAAATGGGTGTTTACAATAAAATTCAATGGAGATAATAGCATCAACAGATACAAGGCAAGATTGGTTCCAAAGGGTTTCACTCAGACTCATGGGATAGATTATCATGAGACTTTTGCTCCGGTTGATAAAGTCAATACCATCCGAGTTCTCTTATCTCTTGCTGCCAACCTAGATTGGCCTCTACAACAGTTAGATGTGAAGAATGCATTTCTAAATGGTGACTTACATGAAGAAGTCTATATGGATCCTCCACCTGGTTTTGAAAAGGGAAATGGATCAGTGTGTAAACTAAAAAAGTCTCTATATGGATTGAAACAGTCTCCCAGAGAATGGTTCGACAAATTCACACAAGCAGTCAAAAGAAGAGGCTTCATTCAAGCACAGACTGATCATACTCTCTTCCACAAACACTCTAAGGATGGTAAAATTGCTATTCTTATTGTATATGTAGATGATATAATTCTTACAGGTGATGATATTGAGGAATTGAGCACCTTGAAGAAATATCTAGCAGCTCAATTTGAACTCAAAGATCTTGGCACTCTCAAATATTTTCTTGGTATGGAAGTTGCTAGGAGCAAAACAGGCATCACTCTCACACAAAAGAAATATGTTCAAGATCTTTTGTTGGAAACAGGAATGTTAGGATGTAAACCTGCTGAGACACCCGTAGAACCTAATACCAAGTTAGGTATTGAAGATGGGAATGAGGTGGATAAAGAACAATATCAGCGATTGGTTGGTAAACTAATTTACTTATCTCATACGCGTCCTGACATTGCCTTTGCGGTGAGTATGATTAGTCAATTCATGCACTCACACAAGGAAAAGCATCTTAGTGCTGTCTATAGGGTGCTTCGATACCTCAAGAACACTCCAGGAAGAAGATTATTCTGTAAAAAGGGGTATAAAAGAACGATTGAAATCTACACTGATGTAGATTGGGCAGGCTCATCAGTAGACAGGAGATCTACCTCAGGCTATTGCACCTATGTATGGGGAAATCTTGTTACTTGGAGAAGCAAAAAGCAAATAGTGGTTGCAAGAAGTAGTGCTGAAGCAGAATTTCGAGCTTTAGCTCATGGAGTTTGTGAAGGAATCTGGTTGAGAAGAATTCTTCAAGAGTTGAAGATTTCATATTCCCTACCAATAAAACTATATTGTGATAACAAGACAGCTGTTAGCATTGCTCAAAATCCTGTGCATCATGATCGAACAAAGCATGTGGAAGTTGATCGTCACTTCATCAAAGAAAAATTAGATGATGAAAGTGTGCGTGTTCCAACCAAAGAATAAACTGCAGATATCCTTACCAAGGGCCTACACCGTCCAACATTCGAAGACTTGATTGGCAAGTTGGGAATGATCAACATTTACCTCCCAACTTGAGGGGGAGTGTAGAAAATTAGAATTCAAATTCAATTATCTTTCCGTTTTTATTTCCTATTAATTAGGATTGATTGTAATTAATTAGAATCCGTTATTTTATTAATTAGAATTAATTATGATTAGGTTTGGTGAGTCATAGGTGAGTCGTAGCTGAGTCATGCTTAGTTACTTTTTCCTTGTATAAATACTCCTCATTCCTTATGTAAATGATTCAATATCAATATACATAAACCTTTTCAATAAAACAAAAAATGTGTCATACACTCACTAATTCAGCTTTTTTAAATTTTTTCTAAAAGTTATTCATAAGCTACCTTCATGAACCCAAAAAAAGAGATGGAAAACAATGATATGTCATATCCCTAAGCCGGAAAACTAGGGCACATTTTGTCTTAGCCCCTGTCCTAATATAGTTAGAATATTTAGCAAAACGTGACTGGATATTAACGGCACAAAAGATGGCAAGAGTCACTGCTTAAAATATAAACTCAAATCTTTCAAATCTAGTAATTAGCATTGGATTGCCAAAGATGGTGGTAATCTATGTTCATTTGGTCTCCAACATTATAATGAAAGGTAAATACTAAGATAACAGCCAAGAAATGTATGGAATGAGCTAGCACCTTGAGCTCAGCAATTTCATCATGAACTTCCCTGAATGAAATTGTTTTATAAGTCTTCTGCTTTTTACTATCATCAAATTCAAGATCAGATGCTGTAAAAGAAAAAAATAAAAGTGGCAACTCAAATATTATTAATACCAATCTTTCAAGCATATACACTAGCTCTAGACAAAAGCAGATTGCATATGAGGTTACTCTAGCTATTGATTCATAGTTTTAATATGTTGAAGGAGCACTTTTCACAAAAGATTAAGGAAACAGAATAAAAAATATAAGGACCTTTAATATAAAAAAAGTGTGGACACCAAACATATGCATAAGTAAATCTATGAGGCCACAGCCCCTAGAGATCTTTGACAAGGCAATAAAGATAATTCTAATGTCGTAAGCTATTTCTCTCAAACTTAAAATCAAAGAGTGCTAAAACTAAGACAGCTAATCCAAACTTTGGCCAAGAACAAAAGGCATGATCAAAATCCTATAACACAAAATCAGCACAAATCAAATTCAGTTCAAACAAAACTACAGAAGTAACTGAAGAAAAGGAAAGAGAAGTGAACAAAGACCGCACTATTATAGAGAATAAAATATAAAGGACCTTTCTCAAAGAACTTCCAAATATCGTTCCATAATTGAGGTTCTTTAGAACCTGGAATTTCCACATGATGAAATCTTTTTAGTTGCTTGGCTATTTTAGCAGCCAGCTTTGGCTCCCGCATATCTGCCATGGAAAAAAATGCATTCATGATGCAACTAAACAGGTTGCAGCTATACACCAAAAGCATAAAAAACAATTAACTGAGAGCCAAAATCATATTCTAATACAATGGCTTGCGATATATGCATATATGCACATGTGTATAGATCGATGTATGTATGCATTACAATCCCATTTGCAAGGTATGGGACTTGGAGTCCCACATTGTTTGTGTTAGTATATGGGTGTCCTAGAGACAATCTTTTGACTAAATAAAGGACACTAGATGTAGAACTTTGTTTGTCGCAAATAAATGAAAGCACTATTTATTCAGTTTCATATTGTGTCTCGATATTACTGTTAATATTATATGAACGAACTGGATAAACCCCTTGGAATAGAACAGGTATCTCTTGAGTATCTGTGATGAGATCACGATCATGAGGATTCAAGGATATTGCATGTCTATTCCTAATTATATGTTCCTAGTCTAGAGACACTGAGTTTGGGGATCAGTGATCTCGAGTAAAGACTAGTACGACTTATCTACTTGTATATGGATACAAGGTAAAGACCTCATGAGCTGCAGATATGGAGATATCTTAGCTAAAGTCGTGGGTGGACCTATAAGAGTATAGCTCGCACTGAACAAACCCAAAAAGAGACTCTATGAGGAAATCTCACAGATAGTGTCATTAGAGTAATCTCTTTATGTTTGGGTATGTCTTTCCTTAAACCAGAAGTTATTACCTAGACTGTGTTCTTGAAGGCATGTTTTGATTGTATGCCTCGTCTGCCTGAAACATGGAGACTCATAGGTATACTGTTGGGCGTGTCCTTAAAGGGCACAGGGCTAGGGTAATAAGCTGAAGGAATTCGTCAAATCTCTGTGAGAGATTAGGTTATCTGTAAACCGGAGAAATCGGGATGACATTTACAGGGACTCGGGAATCTATGCATAGTAAAAGAGATCATGAGATGATCTGCCTTTAGAGTCAGTAAATTGAAGATTCCCTATTTCGAATAAAGCTTACCCTAAACCACAGGGGTTGATACATTTCCATACCCTAGGTTAATGGGAAGATAACCGAGATGAAGGGAAATACATACGGTAACCAAATATGTGCAATAGGATGATCAAGTCATTAATCTGACTAGTTCTGGGGCAACAAAGCATTCCTAGTGCTCTGTGTTGTCATTAATTGGGTTGTGGGCTTGTTGGGCCCAAGCCCAGTTATGTCAGAAGCTAAGTTGGACCTAATGGGTCACACATTAACACCTTGTAGTCATGATGGACTAGCTTTAAAGGTATTGGGCCTAATAATGGTTGTTAGCCCAAGAAGCTGTTTGGAAGCCCACCTAAATGGGTGGGTGGTGCATGGAGCTTAGTAATGGGCTTGGATAGTCCAAGCCATTACTAATTAATTTAATTAGTTAAATTAATAATCAAATATTTGAATTTCGAATTTTGAATTTGGAATTTGAATTTCGAAATTCGAATTTTGAATTTGAAATTTGCAATTTGAAATTTGAATTTTGAATTTGGAATTTGAATTTTGAAATTTGAATTTTGAATTTGAAATTTGAAATTTTGAATTTTGAATTTTGAATTTGAATGTTTGAACATTTGAATTCAAGTGTTTGAATTCGAATTTGAATTGGTTTTGAAAAGTTGTTTCATAACAAAAGGATAAGACAGGATCTTATTGGAGCATATTCCTTGGATCAAGAAGCATCTTTGGAGCACTTCCTTGGGCTGTTTGGTGCGCAAGTTTAAGTGATAATCATCTTATCACTTAAAACAAAGCTCCATTCAGATTTGGTGGTTGAGGGAATCAGTGGGTGAGTTGATTCAAATCTTGAATGCAACTACTCAATATATTTGGACCCCTTCTAGGGCTGAATTATGCGCATAAAAAGTATATACTATATGATAGTTTATGAATTTAAGTTTAAATTATTTTGAACTTAATTTCATGTGGATAAGATTGGAGGTTGTTGGCAAAATTGGTTTTGCAACAGCTCCACCTTATCCTCCATGTTCCATGCGCAAATTTCAAAAGAGTTTGAAAGTTGGTTTTCATTTTGAATGATTTAAATCCCTCCTCCTCTCCAAGTGTGCGCATAACACTTGTTCCTTACCTTAGGATTTTGTAAAAACCTAGCCAACTCTCCTTCATCTGATGCACCATTCTGTAGGGTAGTTCAGTACACCTTTCCAAACAGAATACCTAGCCTCCATCTTCACCACTTGTGCGCATAGCAAGCCTCACTGTGGTGCTCATCTGGTGGCTTTCAAGAAAGGGTTCTTGCATCATTGACGAACGGTGGTGTGGATCACCATTAGAGGGTTTGAACCCTTCAAGCGTGACATCTGATCTCCCTGACTGATCAGGCCAAAAACAAGGTAACATCATGCTGTCTTAAAGCATGAACCTATGTGTGCATGTATGTTCCGCAGTAAAAATTTTGTTTTACACCTTACATGCATCGGCCTTCAAAGGCCAGTTTACTCTTCAAGTGGTATCAGAGCCCGGTTGCTTTACCATCGGCGGGTGATGGTACCTTGTTTGTGAAAGGAGTTTTTCACGGTCAAAAATCTTTAAAGGGTTAAAGTTTAAATTCTGCATATGGATTTTGAATCACAAATCCTTTAAAGTGTTAGTTTTTGTTTTTATGAACATGTAAATTTGATTCTGTGTTCATAAAACATTATGCATCATGGTTTAGTTTCTTTTTCTTTATGAAAGTTTTAAAAGGAACACCCTTTTTGAAAGGGTAAATTCAGCCATGGAGGGTACTAAGAGTACCTTGAATGATTTCTTATTTTTCTCCATGAATTGTGTCATGTTTATATGCATGAAATTTTGTGACAAAATTTATCATATAGTCACCTATATGATTTGGCCATGAAGGAGTTTATGGCTACATGCATGGTTTAATTTTGTTTTCTTTGAGAAAGAATTAACAAAATTTGAATTAAAATTGTTTTTTAAATTCGGCCAATGAGAAATTTAAGATTATGAATCTTGATGATATTTTGATGTTTAAATGTTAAATGTCAAAATACATGTGAAAATGTTATGTGATAATATAATGTTTGTGTTTGCAAGTTTTGAACTTTTCAGGTACAAATAGGAAGGGGATGGTCATGGTGCCCGGATTTGAATTTTGAATTTTAAATTAATGTGTAATCGCGCCTTTTAATTTACAAATGTATTTGTAATTTAAATTTTGTAATTTTGTCCCTCCAAAGATGTTATGGAGTTTCTTTAATTATTTGTAATTAGAGAAATAGGCTAGTGGCGTATAGACGACAAGCGGTCGTTGCTTAAAGAAGCAAAAAGGACAAAAGCGCGAGCACCATGGCTATCTCAATATAAACTGTTTATATGCATGTATGATTAGAACGTCTAGTATGCATGAATTAGGCAAACCGCGTTTTGTATGGTTATTATGTTTGTCCAATAGCGACTAGTGTATACCGATAGATGTTTGACATAGGTAACGACTAACATGATAACTTACCATATGCGTTTGATGGGACCTAATTAACCCTAAAATAAAAGGAACCCTTAAAAGGAATAAATAATTAAGCATATGATTACCTCCCACCACCAATGCTACTCAAAACTCTTCTACATAGTGGTGCTCCACAACTCAGTTGGGACCCACTATTTCGTTGAGCTAGAGTAGTGTTTGAAGTGTAAGACACTTAGGGTGCTGGTTTAATGCTTAACTAAGACATAAGTTGCAGGCACAGCCGGGCTTATGTGCTTAGGGTAATGGTGCTAGGTTGGTTGCATGAGATGCACCACTAAGTGACAAAGAATTGTCAACTTAATGTTAAGAGAGGGTATGAGATACTGTTGATAAAGATCAACCCATTATTTAAATTAATCTTGCGGTCTCAGACGGAGATTAAAGTAAATAATCGCACTCTTAATCCCACTAAGGTAAAATCTAAAGTAGATTAACCCTAAGTCAAAAGGAAGGGTCATTGACTTAGATAAAATAGTGGGAGGGGCAAATTATTTCAAGTCTTTAATAATTTGCTTTTAACTACATAACCGTATATTAACTAAAATCATATTTACGTCTTTTTCAGCTTTTAGTATGACTAATCAACTGTCACTGCATTCAATTCTCGATACGAATGAACTGACCGGTTCAAATTTTATGGACTGGTATCGGAACTTAAGAATTGTTCTTAAGACCGAAAAGATAGCTTATGTCCTTGACACTGCTTTGCCTATTGCGCCTAAGGAAGGGGAAGATGGGTTCACGGAATTTGATTTCGAAACCCACAAGCAACACATGGATGATAATGTGTTGGCTTGTTGCATCATGCTGGCATCCATGTCGCCTGAACTGCGTAAACAGCACGAGCATATGGATGCCCCCTCTATTATCATGCATCTCAAGGAGCTGTATGATATTAAAGGCAGACATGAGAGGTATGAGACCTTTAGGGAATTGTTCCTGTGCAAGATGACTGAAGGCATGTGTTTTAACCGCCATGTACTGAAGATGATGGCACTCATTGAGAAGCTAGAGGGTCTAGGGTTCACAATGGATGCTGAATTAATTAATGACTTAGTTCTATCATCACTTCCTCCTTCTTTCAGTGAATTCATAATGGATTACAACATGCATGGTATGCTTGTGAGCTTGCCAGAGTTGTTAAGGATGTTAACGACTGTTGAAATGTCTATCAAGAAGGATGAGACACAAGCTCTTATGATTGGTGGGCCTGAAAGGGCCATGGATAAGGGAAAGGAACCTGCAAAAGGCAACTCCCTTAAGCCCAAAGGAAAACCCAATAAGAAAAAGGGTAAAAAGAAAGGTAAGGGAGCACCCAAGGACAAAAGCGATGCTGTGTGCTTCCATTGTGGCAAATATGGCCATTGGAAAAGGAATTGTCCAGACTACCTGAAGAGTGTGAAGGAGCATGGTGATGCTTCAACCTCAGGTATTCACATGATTGAGATAAATTGTTCTTATGCTAATCCAACTTTATAAGGTATTGGATACCGGTTATGGTTCTTATTATCTGCAATGTGTTGCAGGTGCTTAGAAGCCTAGAAGATTGGAGAAGAACGAGGTGGACCCCGCGCAGGTGATGAAGCAAGAGTTGTTGCTCATGCTGTGGGGACGGGCACTTTATTGCATTTGAATAATTGTCTTTAAGTTCCCGGCGTTTCTGGAAATATTATTTCTTGTTTAGAACAAGATGGTTTTGCTTTAACTATTAAGGATGGTACATTTTCTATCATTTTGAATGATATTGTCATGGTACGCTTCTTTAATTAATGGCTTGTATGTTTTGGAAATGGGAACTAAAGTGCTCAATCAAGATGTGAAATGACCTAGGATAGATAATCAATCCTATCTTTGGCACTGTAGACTAAGGCACATAAATGAAACAAGATTGTCTAGGATGCATAGAGATGGATACCTGGACTCCAAGGATTTGGAATCCTATGGACAGTATGAATCTTGTCTAGCTGGGAAAATGATTCGTCAATACCCAAAGGGCTTGAGATTCATAGGGCTAGTGAGTTATTAGAACTCATTCACTGTGATTTATGTGGCCCAATGTATATTGTGGCTAGAGGAGGAAACTCCTATTTCATTTACTGATGAAGTAGGGAAACGGCGTGGCAAGATGGTCAAGTCATTGCGATCAGATCGTGATGGTGAATATTTGAGCCATGAGTTTCGGGATTATCAGAGAGAAAATTGAATTCTCTCGCAGTTTACTGCACTTAACACACCACACCAAAACAGTGTCGGGAGAAACAGGACTGTGTTAGACATGGTTAGGTCTATAATGAGTTAGACTCAACTTCCAAAATTATTTTGGGGATATGCCTTAGACACAGCGGCATAACTTTCTAAATAGGGTACCGTCTAAATCTGTTCAGACCACACCATATAAGATATGGAATGATAAGAGACCCAACCTGAGTTACCTCAGGGTATGGGGATCGCCGGCTTATGTCAAAGCGTTGGCATCAGACAAGCTTAGTGCTGAGAGTACTAAATGTCTATTTGTGGGTATCCCAAGGTTCTAAGGGATACTGGTTTTATTCCAGGAATGCTGAGTTCCTTGAGAAAGATTGGATCTCTCAAGGAGGCAATGGGAGTAAGATTGATCTTGAAGAAGTGCAAGATCCACAAGAATAGATTGAGGAACCCGAGTCTGCTCCGCAGGCGACGTTCTCCAATGGAGAAGTAAACACACAACTCCGTAGATCTACGAGGGTCATCCATCCACCTGAGAGGTACGGGTTTGTGATTGAGAATCAGCAAACTGTTGAGGATGATGAACCAAGTAACTACGAGGAGGCGGTCAAAGATGTTGACTCCTTAAGATGGCTTGAAGCCATGGAATCTGAAATGGATTCGATGTATCAGAACAATGTATGGACCTTGGTTCCTAAACCGCAAGGAATAGTTCCTATCGGTAATAAATGGGTCTTTAAAAGAAAAACTGATGCAGATGGCAACGTTCAGACCTACAAAGCTAGGTTGGTGGCGAAAGGGTATCGTCAAAGACAAGGAGTTGACTATAATGAAACTTTCTCACCAGTTGCCATGATCAAATCTATTAGGATCATGCTTGCAATAGCAGCATACCACGACTATGAAATTTGGCAAATGGATGTCAAGACCGCCTTCTTGAATGGGTTCTTGAAGGAGGAAGTGTACATGACACAACCTGAAGGCTTTGAAATCAAAGATCAGGAGCATATGATATGCAAACTACAAAGGTCAATATATGGGCTAAAGCAAGCATCAAGGAGTTGGAATATACGTTTTGATGAAGTCGTTAAGAGTAACGGTTTTATCAAGAACGAAGATGAACCTTGTGTTTACAGAAAGGTTAGTGGGAGTAATGTCGTCTTCCTAGTGCTCTATGTAGATGACATATTGCTAATAGGAAATGACATCCCCACATTAAAAATAACGAAAGAGTGGCTTTCAGAAAACTTTACCATGAAGGATTTGGGAGAGGCAACCTTTATACTCGGTATAAAAATCTATAGAGATAGATCCAAGAGGCTGCTGGGTTTATCTCAATCCACGTACGTTGACAAGATGCTAAAGAGGTTTAGCATGGAAGGGTCGAAAAGGGGTTTTCTTCCTGTCAGTCATGGGGTACACCTATCAAGGGCTATGTGTTCTAAGTCACAGCCTGAAAAGGATCGCATGAGTGAAATTCCATACGCTTCGGCTATTGGATCCATCATGTATGCCATGATATCTACGAGACCAGATGTCTCATATGCTTTAAGCATTACGAGCAGATACCAGTCAGACCCTGGAGAGGGTCACTGGACGGCAGTCAAGACCATCCTTAAATACTTACGAAGAACTAAGGATGCGTTTCTGGTCTATGGTGGGGTTAATGAGTTAACAGTGAAAGGGTTCATTGATGTCAGCTTTCAAAGTGACAAAGATGACTGTAAGTCACAATCAGTGTTCGTATTCACCTTAAATGGTGGGGTAGTATATTGGAAGAGTTCTAAGCAGGATACTAAAGCAGATTTAACGACAGAAGCTGAATACATAGCTTCTTCAGAAGCGGCTTAGGAGGCCGTGTGGATCAAGGAAGTTCATCACTGAACTTAGGGTGGTTCCAAGTGTGGATGAGCCCATACTGTTGCTTTGCGACAACACTGGAGCCATTACGCAGTCAATGGAACTTAGGTCTTATCAAAGATCTAAACACGTGCTCCGCTGATATCACTTGATTAGAGTAATCAATGATAGGATGGATGTAAAAATGGATTATACTCCCACAGTTAAAAACCTGGCCGATTCTCTGACAAAGGCTGTTTCTCAGAGAAAACATGATAGTGATTATGTGGCTTTAGGTATACGACTTAGGTCTGATTGGCTCTAGGTCAAGTGGGAGCTTGTTAGTATATGGGTGTCCTAGAGACAATCTTTTGATTAAATAAAGGACACTAGATGTAGAACTTTGTTTGTCGCAAATAAATGAAAACACTATTTATTCAGTTTCATATTGTGTCTCGATATTACTGTTAATATTATATGAACGAACTGGATAAACCCCTTGGAATAGAACAGGTATCTCTTGAGTATCTGTGATGAGATCACGATCATGAGGATTCAAGGATATTGCATGTCTATTCCTAATTATATGTTCCTAGTCTAGAGACACTGAGTTTGGGGATCAGTGATCTCGAGTAAAGACTAGTACGACTTATCTACTTGTATATGGATACAAGGTAAAGACCTCATGAGCTGCAGATATGGAGATATCTTAGCTAAAGTCGTGGGTGGACCTATAAGAGTATAGCTCGCACTGAACAGACCCAAAAAGAGACTCTATGAGGAAATCTCACAGATAGTGTCATTAGAGTAATCTCTTTATGTTTGGGTATGTCTTTCCTTAGACCAGAAGTTATTACCTAGACTGTGTTCTTGAAGGCATGTTTTGATTGTATGCCTCGTCTGCCTGAAACATGGAGACTCATAGGTATACTGTTGGGCGTGTCCTTAAAGGGCACAGGGCTAGGGTAATAAGCTGAAGGAATTCGTCAAATCTCTGTGAGAGATTAGGTTATCTGTAAACCGGAGAAATCGGGATGACATTTACAGGGACTCGGGAATCTATGCATAGTAAAAGAGATCATGAGATGATCTGCCTTTAGAGTCAGTAAATTGAAGATTCCCTATTTCGAATAAAGCTTACCTTAAACCGCAGGGGTTGATACATTTCCTTACCCTAGGTTAATGGGAAGATAACGAGATGAAGGGAAATACATACGGTAACCAAATATGTGCAATAGGATGATCAAGTCATTAATCTGACTAGTTCTGGGGCAACAAAGCATTGCTAGTGCTCTGTGTTGTCATTAATTGGGTTGTGGGCTTGTTGGGCCCAAGCCCAGTTATGTCAGAAGCTAAGTTGGACCTAATGGGTCACACACTAACACCTTGTAGTCATGATGGACTAGCTTTAAAGGTATTGGGCCTAATAATGGTTGTTAGCCCAAGAAGCTGTTTGGAAGCCCACCTAAATGGGTGGGTGGTGCATGGAGCTTAGTAATGGGCTTGGATAGTCCAAGCCATTACTAATTAATTTAATTATTAAATTAATAATCAAATATTTGAATTTCGAAATTTGAATTTGGAATTTGAATTTCGAAATTCGAATTTTGAATTTGAAATTTGCAATTTGAAATTTGCATTTTGAATTTGGAATTTGAATTTTGAAATTTGAATTTTGAATTTGAAATTTGAAATTTTGAATTTTGAATTTGAATGTTTGAACATTTGAATTCAAGTGTTTGAATTCGAATTTGAATTGGTTTTGAAAAGTTGTTTCATAACAAAAGGATAAGACAAGATCTTATTGGAGCATATTCCTTGGATCAAGAAGCATCTTTGGAGCACTTCCTTGGGCTGTTTGGTGCGCAAGTTTAAGTGATAATCATCTTATCACTTAAAACAAAGCTCCATTCAGATTTGGTGGTTGAGGGAATCAGTGGGTGAGTTGATTCAAATTTTGAATGCAACTACTCAATATATTTGGACCCCTTCTAGGGCTGAATTATGCGCATGAAAAGTATATACTATATGATAGTTTATGAATTTAAGTTTAAATTATTTTGAACTTAATTTCATGTGGATAAGATTGGAGGTTGTAGGAAAAATTGGTTTTGAAAAAGATACACCTTATCCTCCATGTTCCATGCGCAAATTTCAAAAGAGTTTGAAAGTTGGTTTTCATTTTGAATGATTTAAATCCCTCCTCCTCTCCAAGTGTGCGCATAACACTTGTTCCTTACCTTAGGGTTTTGTAAAAACCTAGCCAACTCTCCTTCATCTGATGCACCATTCTGTAGGGTAGTTCAGTACACCTTTCCAAACAGAATACCTAGCCTCCATCTTCACGACTTGTGCGCATAGCAAGCTTCACTGTGGTGTTCATCTGGTGGCTTTCAAGAAAGGGTTCTTGCATCATTGACGAACGGTGGTGTGGATCACCATTAGAGGGTTTGAACCCTTCAAGCCTGACATCTGATCTCCCTGACTGATCAGGCCAAAAACAAGGTAACATCATGCTGTCTTAAAGCATGAACCTATGTGTGCATGTATGTTCCGCAGTAAAATTTTTGTTTTACACCTTACATGCATCGGCCTTCAAAGGCCAGTTTACTCTTCAGTTTGTATGGGTAACTAATGTGGAGTTTATAAGACCTTGGGCACTCCCATTTTTTAAGCTAGCTTTTTCGGTGGTGCATCCCAAGGTTCTTATCAAATGGTATAAGAGCCTCCCAGTTGCAATCAAGCAGTGCGGGTGGTGACGCCAGCATTATAGTGTTCGCCCGGGGCTAGTAAAAGACTAGCACAAAGCCAGCCCGAGTGCGCACCAGGGCTGCGGAGCGTGGTGGAATGTTACGATCCCATTTGTAATCCCTCCCACATTGCTTGTATGGGCAACTAAAGTGGGGTTTATAAGGCCTTAGGCACTCCCACTGATATGAACCAGGTTCAGATCATCCACCCTTTGAGCTAGCTTTTGGGGAAGTGCATCCCAAGGTTCTTATTATTATGCATGTGTTGTTTACAGATGCTCAAGTTTCTGACAAATATTATTAAGAACACCCAAAAGCAGGCAATTTAACAAAATCTATTGGCCTTTATAAACCTGACATTGTTACTAATGCTCTAAACATGAAATTTTCCCATTTGTACCTGATGGAGTTAGAGTATGCGCATTTATAAAAGATTGCACCATGCCATTTCCAAATATTCCAAGCCACTTAGCACCAAATCCTGCAGCTGTGATGTATTTGGTGGCCTAAAACACCAAATTTCAGAAGCAATTACAAGGTAGAATTTTAAGAAAACTATTGAGTACATACAGAGAAGCAACTAATCTAGCCTACAGTATTTAGCAGGCATAGTCTCGAAAATAAACTAAAATGCGCCATTAGAGTTCATATTTTTCCCTGATCACAACCGAGTGCACGTGTTCAGAAATGTAACTGTAAAGTAAATGTACAAATGCAAAACATGGTTTTTCTTTTCTCCTCTTTTTTTGTTCCAAATAAAGAAAGAGTTTTGAACCACTACATCTATAAGGGAATTATGTTTGTTTATGTGGAGTTTAATGTTATTCGAAGACGAGATTTCCCTATCCCTTCCTAATCTTTATTATTATTATTTTTTTAATTTGACCTTATCGCAAGCACTCTCGGCAGAACAATGAAATCTAGAAAAACATATTAAAAAAATTGCTATATTATACATTAAAAGCTATTCTTAAATTCTAATTCCCAAAAACTAAAAATAACTGGAATCTTTATATGCAGCATACTAATCACCTAAAAACTAAAGATTTTTGTATTATTTTCTAACGCTGCTTCAAAAAGATGAGGGGGGAATAAATAAAATAAAGGAATGAATCATTGTATTGCCAAATTTAGTTTGTCTTAATTGAAGCATAGTACAACTCAACGAAATTTTCAAAATTCAACTTGCAACGATCAATACATGAAAAAACCCAATAATAAAATTACCATCCAGAAAAATATTATCATGCAACTTTTAATTATTCATCACCTAGAGAAAACCATTTTCAGAAAGTAACAAAAACAAAACAGAGTAAGATTTGACTCAGAAAGTATGAAGAAACAACATTCAGTGACTTGGCTAGTTTTGTATGCAATCATCCAGTACAGAGTCTAACCTGCAATTCCCGTTGACGATCAATAATGTACTCAGTGTTCGGTCCATACAATCTGATGGTTACAATATCATCAATACAATTTTCTTGTTTAACAGAAACCTTCAGTACTGACAGATAATGACAAATTTATCAGTTAGGTTCTATATCAACACCAAAGGGGTAATGATGAATAAAAAGTAATTAAGAAACCATATGAAAGTCAAGCTGATTATTTTTCTATAGCCGTTCAGCTCATGGAAATTAATCTTAAGAGTACGAATAAACTTCAATTTATTTTTTAGGGATAAGATGAGAGAAAAACGAAATAACTCACACAAATTAGTGATGCCTCCAGAAATTTTCTCAACATCAAAGCAAGAATCATCCAAATTTGACCAGGCCTTGAACATATCCTTGCACAACTTACTGCATACAATCACAAGAGAAAATAATAACATCAAAACGACCAAATAGAGATGTTGACTCGGGGATGCATGGGGGAGTAACTTTTAATTGCAAAATAAACCCAACAATAAAGTATTCAACATCATAAGGACAGTTTACACAACCCACACAACTCCAAATCCAAAGGAATTGGATGGTTCCAAAAACAATGGAACCGCCAAATCCAAATTTGAGTCTGCCAATATCCCCTCCCATCAAATATATCTCCCATTTTCCCTCATTTTCCTAGCATCCAGGCGAAACCCGTTCAAGAAAAAATAAAATAAAAATTACAATGAAAGGATTAGAGTTACGAACAGGACAAGCGGTTTCATTTGGGTAAGAGAGAGGGAGGGATCAATTGTAAGATGGGACGGAAGAATCTGCGAGGCATAATCTTTGCTAGCTTGCTGTGCCACTTCTACGGGATTCCAGATCTTAACCTCTGCACCCATTTATGAAATTAAAACGAACCCAAACGGAAGGAGAAGGATAAAAACAAGGATGGTTTCAAAGGAGCAAAAAATACAAATAAACGGGGATTGCAGAGAGGTCGAGGGTGGCGATTGTATCTCTTGTTCTTTGCTTTCAAATGGAGCTATGTCCTGCGGTGCACCACACGCACACGTTGTTTAGATATTCAGTCTGCATTCCTCCGCGTTATTTAGATTTGACTAATTTTTTTATTTTTTTAACAAAAGGACACGTGGTACCGTGTTTCAAGTGCAAACAAGCTTTGGTGACCATTGAATGTGCGGAAAAAGATTAATGGCAGGAAATTTAGATGTACTTTGGTCTTAGGGAAAAGATAGTTTGTTTCAAATTAAAAAGTTAAATCAAGGAGTTTATATGATACATGAGAGTTGAGTAAATGTTCCATCTTTTTCAGTAAAAGGGTTTATAGTCTGGATGATGAATTCGTTTCGAACATAATTATCTCTCATAATAAATACTTGTAATTTATCAAAAAAAAAAAAAAATTATATATATATATATATATAGAGAGTAAATATCTTTTTTTATGGTCTCAACAAATTTTACGATACCTGGTTTAGTCTTTAGTAAATAAAAAAGCTATTCATGATCCTAAGAAATTCAAAATGGACCCATTTAGTTGAAATCGTGATCCTCATAAATTCAAAAAAGACCCATGTTAATCTCTCAAAATGACTAAAATAGGTTCACTTTGAATTTCTTAAAGATCACGAATAGTCTATTTATTTGCTAGGGACCGAAGCGGATATCGAGATATTTAGTGAGGACCAAAAAGACTATTTACTCTAAAATATATTAAAAAGTTAATCTCTCAACTAGAGTGATATTACCATAATATTCAAGATTTTGCCCAAAGAAATTCCCAGCTATGCATCTACGTGTTCTTCCCTTCCTATCCGTTTTTTAATTTTTAGGTAATTTGTGGAAGGAGAGTTGAAGAGAGATTTAATAGGGAAATTGAATATTAGTTGGATTTCCTTTTCCAGAATTAAAATTTGTGGTTGGAATTTGAAGAAAGAAATTGCAAAGAAAGATCCCAGAATATTTTGCAAAGCACATTCAAATAATTTTATTTTTTAGAACGTAAACTTCTGGACAAGAAATTGAAAATAGTTTAAATCGAGGAGGACTACAAATTAAAAAAAAATTATAATGTCCCTAATAATTTTCTTAGAATTAAAAATGTCCGTAATTTTTTTTAATCGATAATATCCATAATGTTTAAAATACTCATATCTTTCCTTAACTTTAAATAACACTATTGAATTTTATTATATTGTAATTATTTTTCCTTCTGATTAATTAGCTAAAAAAAACACAAAGCAGTATAATTTAGCTTCTATGTTAATTTTTTCCCAAATATTAGAATTCTTTATGCAGTATTGTTTACATTCATTTCGCCGGGTAAAATCTTATTCAATTATTTTATACAAAGACAATGATTAAAAATTAAGATATAAATAATGCGTAATAATAAAAGTTCATAACTATTAATGACCAATTATTATAACTGTAATAATTTTTTGGATAAAATTATAGAAAAAATAAATATGCTTGTTAATAAGCTAATAATTATAATATTGTTAAAAATATCATGCAATTGGAAAATAATATAAATTATTTTTATATACTGACGTGAATTAAAATTAATTTTTTAATGATATAATAATACATAATCCGATAAGATGATAATTTAATAAAGAATGAGTCAAATTAAACTCAATCAAAATTAATTATAATTACTTGAGGACAAGGATGTTTGAGTTGCAATTACAAACTAAAATCATAGAATCATATGCTCCTATAGGGTTAATTATATAATTCGTAACTTCATACACATATCAATCACAATTCTTTAATGATATAACTATGCACAATCAACAATATAAAAATTTTGATCACACAAATTGAATAAACATGCTAACTGAGTACATAAGTACACTGTACATGTTTAATTATCATGTAAATTGAATGAATTCAAGTGCAAATTGTTCTTATTTTCTTCGTCCCTTTTATTTTCTTCATGCGTGCAAAAGGACCTTGAAAAAACGAAATCTAAAAATTGCTAGCCAAACTATGCTGCTTTATATTTTGACAATTGGAGGTCAAAATAATCACAATAACATAAAATTTAACAATGTGAGATTGGAGTATTTTAAACATCTTGGCATTATTAATTTAAGGGTCTGTTTAGTGTGATGCATAATATCTGATAGCATAAGCTTATAAGGTTTGTTTTTACATGACATTTTTAGTTGCTTGATGTAACTATCGTATAGTATAATTTTATACAGTATAATCCCTTAATACATTTAAATGATATATAATTTGATCAGGCCCAAGGGATGGAATTAGGTCTGATAAGGGTTGATGTATTAGATTAATTCATTTACATCTTTTTCTTTCCCATTGTAACTCTGCAACCTCTTTGCTTCTTCTTCTCCCTTTCTTCATCCAAACATTGGGAAAATTGAAAGGAATCTCTAAGAAAGTAGTAGCATTAGGAACACCACATCTCCAAAGAAATCAAAACATGAAAGAAAAACCGAAACCAATATGACATTGCTTGATTCGAAGAAATCTGAAAAGGATTGACATTGATAAAAAAAAATTGATACAAATTTGACTTTGAGTGAAATGATTCGATTTGAAAAAAGTGGTAGTTTATTTGGGTTGAATATGATGCCGAAAAAGCATAGAAAATGTGACTAAACAAAAAAAAAATTATGATTTCATTAAAAAGTAACATCTAGTTTCCAATTTCTAATTATCAAAATAACAAAATTCAATTACTCCAGTAAGGGTCATAAGCACCCTTTTATAGACTAATTACAAATTGATCCAAAATTCAAAAATCTAAAATCCTAAAAATAAGGAAAATTCTTAAAATAAATATAACAATAATTAACTGTAGGAACTATTGGATTTATGCGGAAGCGGTTTAGGACCTAGTACATTGGTATGCTTACCGAATCATCCTCGTTTCACGATTACCTCTTGATGCGCAGATCTCGTGTAGAATCTTCCCTTGTATGATTTCTCTTCACGAACTGCTCACCTCAGCGCCGCAGCACGAACAACCTCCTTGAAGCTGGACTGTGGCAGATCTTCCAAACTATCTCTCGATGAGGAAGGGGAAGTGTGTGGGCACCAATCAGACATGAGCATGTCTCTTTCTCTCAAAATGACCTTAGAGGATGACTTAAGTGGTACTATTTATATGGGTTCCAAGAAACCCTAGGTCATTGGGCTTTGGGTTTCCTGATCTCTTCTCATACTAATAGCCCATTTGGGCTTTAGTAAAAGAGCAAACCCAACAATCTCCCACTTGCTCTTTTGGATACAAACTTAAGTCGAGAAACCCAAGACCATGTAACCCATAAGTCATCATCTATATGAAAAAAACATCGCATCCCTTGTCTCAAGCTAGCTTGGAGATCTACCATCTGTTATTTATTAATCTAGGCTCCTGATAATCAACGAATGTTTATCTAATTCGGTGCTACTCCACTAAAAGTCTGAACTTGAACTCCAAGATTAACAACACTTATAACATGAATATGCATCGCCCCTTCGTAGAATGTCTATAATTGATTGACAAGTTTTCTGTAACTCAATCAATTATTTATTCCCTTGACTATGATAGTTTCTCTAATGGATTACATGCACTGTCCAATGTCTCTAATATCCAAGTACCGAAACATATCAAGGGGACATATCCTACAAATTCCATGTTGTTTATCTCACAAATACCGATAATCAAATAATCTCACTCCCAAAATACAAAGTTATTGGCCGTCAATAGATCGAACCTCACCCGTTGGTAAATCAAAGAAAGAAAGCTATTTGATTACCTATTTATAATAAACTTAGGATTAAGAGCAATTACATAATTATAGTTAACTGGAGATTTGATGCCTTATGACAGAAAAACAACCTTAATCAAATCTCACCTTGATCCTTTTAATGTGAATGTTAATTCACACCAATATTTTACAATGATTCGGACAAAACCATGTCATAAAATATTGCAGCCTAAATAAAGTGCTCAGCTTTATTTAATAGTTGTGAATCTGTTCATCAATTGTGAGAACCTATGAACATGTCCTCCATGAACGTATCCATATGATCATATACTCCACAATTTGATCCGGACCTTGATGTTTGTAAATAGTGCACAAAATAAATATTACCTCAATTGTAAAATCTGAAAATGATTACATTATTTCATTGTCTTATTCCAAGAGCACAATGAACCTAATATCTCTCACTCGCTTAATGCAAGTCTGGGACCCTCCTAAGACCCAAAGAAGTAACATGCCTCTCGAACATAAGTTCAGGCAAACTCTTAGTATCTGAGTCTGCAAGATCCACCTCTAATGTTATCAGAGTTTAGTGAAAAACTCATAGCTCGAGGTTGATTTCTGGAGTCAATATCCATTTGAAATAACTGAATCTGTGAAAACTCAGCTTTTCAAGACTCCCACTAGAATATACTAGCATATAATCTCTCATTCTCCTAAGATACTTGAGTATATGCTCAACAATAATATTAGTGTTCCTCTAGATCCAGAATGATACCATCTCACTACTCCCACTGCATGACAGATGTCTGGTTTAACGCCCAACATGATATGCATGAGACTACCTTTGCCAAAGCATAAGATATCCTGCTCATGCATTCTTCTTTCTCGGGAGTCTTTAGTTACTCTTTAGGAACATGAATTCCACATCTGAGAATTATCATTCTTCTCTTAGAATTCTCATGTTGAATTTTGGCAAGAGTTTTGTCAATGTAAGTAGCCTGAGGTGATGCCAACAACTTATTCTTCTGGTCTCATAAGAGTTTTATACCAAGAATATAATTGGCATCCCCAGTGCTTTCATACTAAAACACTAACTTAGCCAACTGTTTATGCTTGATATTTTCTCCACGTTGTTTCCAATAAGGAGCATATCATCTACATAAAGTACTAGAAAAGCTACTGTCTTCCATTGGATCCTTTACATACAAATACACATCATTCATCAAGGTTCTCTCAAAATTAAAATCTTGATAACCTGGTCAAAACTAATGTTCCAAGACCTGGATGCTTGCTTAAGTCCATGAAATAACTTTCACAACTTGCATACCATGTGTTTCTGCTCATTTGTTATAAACCCTGTTTGGTTGTTGTATGTAGATATCCTGACATCCAACTCCCAAAATGAAATCTCATATTTGAGACTTATAACAGCAACTAAGAATCTGTATAGACTCAAGTATGGCGTCTGACAAAAATTGCCTCCAAGCTAGCTTTGAAGGTTTTCACCTCCGTGTCTATCCTCTCTTTGCCTTTTATCTCCACATGCACCTAGTGGGTTTTACCCCTCTTGGTGCCTTTACTAGGGACCGAACGGAGTTGAAATATAAGTATTTCATCTCATTGTTCATAGCTTGAGCAACACTTGATTAACAACATTTTCTAGTGCATTATCATAACTAGTAGGATCAATGTCACTCAACAAGAGACAACTTTGAGAGTTAACAAGGTTCTCTCCCACTACGAATGTACTGCACTAGACCTTGTGTATTCATAGGTAAAACAAAGAGTGGGTCAAATGGTGGATCTTCAATTTCTTGAGGATCCACTTATTCTTGATATTGTTCCTCCACATGTGATACTAATATTTCTACTAGTTTCACTTATATATTATCATGTTGAATTTCCAATTACGGTTCCCTTATTTGATCACCTAGAGATATATTTTTCCTCTCTTTGAACAATCAAGGGAACAACGGATGAAGCTTCTAGAGATTTTGGAAATTCTTGATCAAGAATAACCTTACTTAAGAGCTTATAATTTCCCATCCAGTCCTCCTTTAAGAAAATCACATGAGTGTTGATACCACCCACTTAGATCAACTTGTCCTTAGGCTAAATAAGAAATCATCCCTGGTTCTCTTAGGGTAGCCAAAAGATATGCACTCTTCGATACAAGATTCCATCTTATTTGATTGTTGTTGTAGGACGTGTGTCGTAGCACCCTAAATCCGAATATGGTTTGATCTGGGCTTGCACCCTTTTCATAATTCTTAAGGTTTCTTTACAACAAACTACGACAGAACTAAGTTAAGAAGGTACATTTCCTTCTCCCAAGCATCTCCCTTGAACAACATTGCCAAAGATGATTAACTGAACATGATTTTCACCAAATCTAGAAATGTTTGATTTTTGCATAGTGCAACTTCATTCAACTAACGCGTTCCTAGAGTTGATAGTTACGAAAACTATCCCCTCTTAAATCAGGTAAGACCTGAACTTACCAAACAAGTAGCCAACATTTTAGGCAGACTAAAGTATTTTGAGTTGAACACCTAGATGTTTTCCTGCCTCAGACTTAAACCTCTTGGAATTTTCCAAAAGCTTTAGACTTATGGCACACTAAGTTCATCTGTCCAAATCCAGAGTAAATATTCATATAATGAAGTACTCATCACCTCTCCTGACTTTAATGCCAATTGGTCCACATACATTAGTATGTACCAGTTCTAGTTAAATAGTTGCGCAAATCTTTCTGGCCTTGTAGGATTGCTTGGCCATTTTACCTTCCAAATAGGACTAACATGTGGCTTTTAGTTAAAAGATTCTTGGACTTTCAGTCCCTCTTTTAACTAAAACATGTTTCCTACTTGAGGTAATGTGACTCATTCACAAAGGCCAAAGTTATGTTTCATTTGAAACGTTTATTTCTTTGGTGAAAATCCTTGTTCATCATCCTTTTCATTCAACATAATAAATTAAATGAGATATATAACTCAAGTAATAAAGACAAATTTAATATACCAGAATAAAAGAAGATGAACTTCTTATTGAAACTGAGGAATTAAATTGTACTATTAAATCATGTTTCCACAAAAAGTCCAGTACAGTACACTATCTATAAGACATATTTTTATAAGACATATAAAATCACAAGGGATCTAAATGACATATTTTCATAACTACGTGTGAACATCTAAAAGAATCAGATTGGCATATTCATCAATTCTAGGAATGCGATGTTTATACTTTATAGTTATATTGTTGATGGCGCGACAGTCAACGCACATCCTCCAAGAACCATCTTTCTTAGGCACAAGCAATACTGTAACAGCACATGGGCTCATGCTCTCATGCATATGCCCCTTTTGTATAAGCTCATTAACTTGCCTTTGGAGCTCCTTTGTCTTTTCAAGGTTGGTTCTATATGCTGGCCTATTTGGAATTGTTGCCCCTAGTATGAAATCAATTTGGCGCTCTATACCCCTTATTGGTGGTAAACCATCGGGTATTTCTTCAGGGAACACATCCTCAAAATCCTGCAAAACAGAAACAATTGCACTAGGCAAAGAAGAATCAACTTCATCAGTGTTAAAACAAGCCTCCTTATACAAGAGTACAATCGTAGGCTGTTTTAGGACCAATGCTTTGTTAATCTCACCAACTTTCACAAAGAAGTTCTCCTTTTTTTTCTCTTTTCTTTTCTCACTATCTGAAACTTGTTTTTCACTCTCTTTTTCTCTCTGATTTTCTCTTTCTTTTTTCTGGCCACTTTTTTTTTTCATCCTTACTTGGTCCTCATACACTTGCATTGGACTTAAAGGAGCAAGAGTAATGGTTTTGTTATTCATAACCAATGAGTATCTATTAGTGTACCCATCATGCATCACACGTCGATCAAACTGCCATGGACGCCCTAAGAGAATATGCCCAGCTTGCATTGGCACAACATCGCATAACACCTCATCTTTATACTTTCCAAATTGAAAATGGAACTACCACTTGCTTGTTCACCTTGATTTCTCCACAATCATTCAACCATTGTAGTTTATATGGTCTAGGATGCTTTAGAGTTGCTAAATTTAACTTCTCCACCAAACTAGTACTAGCAACATTTGTACAACTTCCTCCAACAATAATCATGGAACACACCTTGTCCTTCACATTGCATCTAGTATGAAAAATATTTTCTCGCTGCAACTCCCTATCTACTTTAACTTGCACATTAAGAGCTCTTTTAGCCATTAAAAGCTCTCCTTCAATTGGTAATTCTATATCACTTGCATCTTCTAAAGAAGGCATGGATTCATTATCAGATTCACCTTCACTTTCAACATCACCATTATCTTTCAGAATCATGAATTTGTTATTTGGACATTGAGAAGCAATATGACCCCTTCCCAAACATTTAAAACATTTTATACCTATTTCTAGAGGATTGAGATTCAGTTTTACCTTGCCTGAAGTATTTACAGCTTGGTTGGTTTTAGAGGAATCAACTAGAAATTTGAAATGAGGCTTCTCTTCATTTTTATTCCATGTTGGTCTTGAATGAGAAGTGGAATTCTGCCCCATACGCATGGTACCCTTCCTTTTGAGTTGCCTCTCCACCTTTATGGCCATATGCACCATGTCATCTAACTCCACATAATGTTGTAATTCTACCACATTTGCAATGTCTCGATTTAAGGCAAGCAAAAATCTAGCCATAGTAGCTTCACGATCTTCATCTACACTGGCTCGAATCATAGCAGTCTCCATCTCCTTGAAATAGTCTTCAACACTCTTAGAACCTTGTGTGAGACTTCGTAATTTCTGAAACAAGTCCCTATGGTAGTGAATTGGAATAAATCGTCTTCTCGTGAGCTATTTCATTTCTCCCATGTTTCAATGGGTCTTTCACCATGTCTCCTCCTGTTTGACACAAATTGATCCCACCAAACAATAGCAAAGTCAGAAAATTTTATGGCAGCCAATTTTACCTTTTTCAACTCAGAGTAGTTATGACAATCAAACACCAACTCCATCATTCTTTCCCACTCCAAGTAAGCTTCTGGATCATTTCTTCCTTGAAAAGATGGAATCTTCATCTTGATACTTCCCAGGTTATCTATTATCAACCCTTTCTTCATTACGCACTCTTCTTCCTTCATTTCGACATTCATTCTACCTCATACCAACTGTAGAATTGGTGTCATCTTCATTTTGATGTTCTGGAGTTCTCGGTTCTGGCTCCCTTTGTTCAAATATTTCTATTCTATTTTGTATTTCATCAAACCTGAAGTTCAATCTTTTAAATCTCTGTGTCATGGCTTCAAATTAGACTTTGAAGTCTTTAGGAATTTGAGCATCACCCTCTTGAGACATTCTTTTTTAATCTGCAAAAATAACAAATAGTTGAAATATCCTCACAAACACAACCCTGCGTGTTTCTCTCCCAATCAAATAGCTCTTACACTCGTGTTTCAAAATTAGGCTTTTACCCTCTTATAAGCTCACACACTCTTGCCTTTTCCCCTCTTTTGAATTCCCTTTTTTAGTTCTTAGCAGAACTCAATTGAAGTTTTCTTGAAGAAATCCAAACAAATCACGAGATGTAATACAAAGAGATAAGAAGAACAAGATAATATTTTTTTATGTCAAGAATTAGGGGTAAAGAAAGGTTGGAATGATAATAAATTTAAGCAATAATTGAAATTAAGTAAGAAGGGAAGTACACAATGGAATAGAAAAGAACAAAACTGAAAAGAATTCAAAGAGACAAGTTTTACTTCAAGGAATTTGGATCAGGTTTTTTTTCTTCCTTTTTTTTGCTTCTGAAGATACTATAATTTTTTTTTCTTTTTTTTTTCATTTTTTTGGAATAGTACCAATGTGAGTAGTTGACACAAGAAGGAGAATAAAATAGAAAAAAACAGGTTAATAATAAAATAAGGATAGATCAAACCTGATTTAGAAGACTAGCTTTGATACCAAATGATATGAACCTCACCAAGAATAGTGAGACCCAAGACCAATTTAGTTATGATCATTTCTACAATCAGGAATTTAAAACAAGAAACAAAGAACCTTGACCCGTTATCTATGAAAGATAAGAACCAAAGGTATAAGAAGGATAAGACGCCACACTCAAGAAAGAAGAAGGTGAGTGATAAGTCTGATTTGAACGCCACAAGAACAAGCTTCTTGATAAGTTCAGAGTTCTAGATAAGAACCAAAGAGTAGAAACCTCTCAATTATATTATATCTTCAAAATCTCATTACAAGAGTTATATCCTCCCATATTTATACTTGGAACATCCCTCCAAGAATAGGAAAAGACTTAGCAAATGAAAAGACACTAATTTAAAGTTGACAACTTGGAAAAGGAAAAGACTCTAATCAGCCCACTAAACTTTAATGGCGTGGGAAATGTGAATCAACCCCACTAAACATTAATAACATTGAAAATGCTTTCAGCCCACTAAGCATTAATTGACATTAGAAATTGCTACCCATACCACTCAACCTCCTTGCATTGATGACATTGACTAAATTCTGAATATGAATAAATTTGGGCTTGATGTCTTCATGATTAGGCCACGAATCAACCCACTAAGAGCTTCTTTAAACTTCTTGGCCTTGATCTTGTGATTGGCCCATTTGGCAATTGCAATGGATAACTAGGTGTTGTCTCCTTATTCATATCATTTCCTCACTCTTCAAAAGGATTTGTCCTCAAATCTGCTCCTACATCATAATGAGACAAATCAGAAACATTAAAACTTGCACTAACATTATACTCACCTAGAAGGTCAAGCTTGTAGGCATTATCATTTATCCTCTCAATCACTTGAAATGGTCCATCACCCCTTGGAAGTAGTTTGGAACGTCTTTGGGCTGGAAACTTTTCCTTTCTCATATGTAGCTAAACCCAATCTCCGGCTTCAAAAACTACTTTCTTGCGCCCTTTATTGGCTTGGTTGGCATATTGTGCAGTTTTCCTCTCGATGTGTTGCTGAGCTTTTTCCAAAGACCTGACCAGTGCATACAACTCCTTGTCATATGTAGGGTAATGTAAAGCAGCCCCACTTAGCTTTTCACTAAAGAAGGCAATGCGACATCCTTCTTGCATTAGAACAGCTCCAATACCTATTCCTGAGGCATCAGAGTGAGTAGATGTGGTCCTTCAATTTCTCGCCTAATGTTTGTAGATGACATTATCCTCTTTTCAGATGCTTCGGTGGAGCAAGCTCAAATAATTATGGAATGCCTGAACCTATTTTGCAGGATGTATGGTCAGAGCATTAGTATTCCAAAGTCGACTATATTTTTTTGCCCAACGTAGGGTGTAGTTGATTTCATTTCAACTCTTACAGGTTTCAAACGTATGAGCAGTATTGGTCAGTACCTTGGTTCATTTATTCGACAAGATCGTGACACAAAACTTAATTATTCTGAAATAATGGACCAGATCAGAAAGAAACTTGATGGTTGGAAGAGTCAAAATCTATCCTTTGCAGGAAGGGTAACTTTTGCCAAATCCGTCATTGGTGCAATTCCAAATTTTCATATGCAAAACGAGCTATTACTTGTTACCTTGTGTGTTGAAATAGAGCAGCTTTAGTGTTCATTCATATGGGGTAGTAGTAATGCCCATATGGTAGCGTGGGATTCTTTGTATAAACCAAAGGAGTTTGGGAGTTTGGGTCTTACTAATCTCTATGCCCAGAATGAGGCCTACATGCACAAATTAGCATGGAAAATTCTCATCGAAAAAGAGAAATTGTGGGTTAGAATTCTTATAGGAAAGTATGGTAGAAGAAGAGACTTAAGGAAAGGAATTACTACTAAGACTTATGACTTAAAGCTTTGGCATGATCTTAGTAATTGTTGGAACTGTTTCCTGGATGGTCTTCATTGGGAAGTGGGAGACGCTGAAACTATTAATTTTTGGAAAGATAACCGGTTAGGTTTGGATTATTGTCTTAGCTCTATGTCTCAGACTATGGTTCCTGCGCTAGATCTGCATAAAACTTTAGTAGAGGTTGCCCCCCAAGGGATTTGAGATACTCAGCATATCAACCAATTTCTTAGTGAAGATTTAGCAGCTAAGGAACATCTTTCCCCATTCATTTATTGAATAATATTGATGACAGGTTAGTATGGCAACAGAATCATGTATCAGCATGTTGGTTAAGGTTGCTTATAAAAGTTTGATGAAGTTTCCTCTTGCCAATGATAATGCATACTGGAAGAAGATCTAGAATTGGAAAGGTCTGGAGAGAATTAAAACTATGATGTGGCTAGCTTTGCTTAACAAGCTCCCTATGAGAAGTATAACTTATAATTGGAAAGAGAACCTTATCCATGTGCTTCGTGATTGCTTTCATGCATGAAGTATTTGGAATGACTGGCTTGGGAACCGTGTGCCTCATGATTTTTTCAATCTAGACATTCATGATCACCTTTATAAGAATGTGAATAATTACTGGAATTTGCAGGCATTTTCAGATTGGATAGATACTTTCTTCACCACATGTTGGTATTTGTGGACCTAGCGTATCCATGATGAAAACTTTCGTAGGCCACAAAAAGGTAAGACGGTGATTTCCTAGCGTTCTTGGGAATATAACCACAATCCATATATTCAGCCACTGGCAGCTTCCTCGTCTAGGGTGGTTGAAGATCAACACATATGGAGATTCATCTTCCTCAAGGAAGCAAACTAATTGTGGTGGGCTCATCAGAGATCACAATGGAGACTTTCTAGGAGGATTTACGTTTGGCATTGAGTATTGTAATCCTTTAGATGTGGAGCTCTGGGGGATTCTTAAAGGTCTGGAGCTGGCTTGGGGAATGGGTGCAAGGAGAGTAGAGTTGGAATGTGACGTGGTGAGTGTTATTTCTGCAATACAGGACACTCAGAACAATCCCAGACATACTAAGAGGGAGAACAATACTTGTGCTCACTGGCTAGCAACGACACCTCTTGATGGTCAGAGGAATTTTAGTTTTATTCACAACCCTCCTTTCCTCTTTTGGATCTCTTGACTAAGGATGCTTCTCACTGTCAATCTTTATCTACTATTTTGTTGTTGTTTATTTTGGGGGTTTTCCCTTCCTTCATTACAAAAATAAAAAATAAATAGAGAAGAAAACGGTTGCATGTCTCAATTCGATTCATCAACACGAAGAGAAATATCAGTTAGAGGTGGTAATTGGGATTCAGATTACATGATATAGATTTAACAAAAAATAAATATATTCACAAATTTTAAAATGGATACATAATAACCATTTTGCTTATTCACTAAAACACAATATAATATTGGTTAAAATGTGCTTATTATAATATTTATTATATATCTATATAATTCTTGTTGATATACCGACCCTAATTACCTATTTAAAGCGAGTTGGCTCCTGGGTATCTTACAAGTTTCAACTCTTTGAGCCATCAATTAGACTAAAAGCTCATTGCCCCTCCCCAAAGATGTATTTGATGTATATAACAACTTGAATTATTTTTTTATTCAATAATACAATATGTCTTAACAATTTTTTTTAAAAATAAATTCTAATGACTTTTTTTTAAATGAGTTTTTCTAAAATTTTTTTTTTTATTATTTGATTCATTTTTAAAACATATTAATTTATTTTAAACTAAAATTATATGAATTGTATAAAAAATTTATTGACTAATTTTTACTAATTCCAATTACAATTTTTTGACAGATAAATTTCACTTGTATCCCCACAATTTTGCTCTAAAGATGCACACATGGTAGTTAAAATCGGGATTTAAATCTTAAAATCCCGATTTTAACGATTTATTTTTGCTAAAACGATTTAGATTTCACTTAAAATCGCTTCCAATATAAAATCCCGATTTAGACATTTACTTAAGTCCCGATTTTAAGATTTAAATTCCGATTTTAACTACTGGAATGATGTTAAGCAAGTTAGAAAAATTGTTGAATATAACATTGCTGATGTTTCATCCGAAGATGAATGGATTGTGAAAAATGAAGGAACTTTATCTCATGATGAAAGTTTAGATGAAGACAATTTTGAATGATGTAGTTGAAGATCACGTGGAACAAAATGTCTTCGTCGATAATAACTTGAATGATTTATTAGCTTAGACCTTTAGAGTGTGACAATTGTATGCAAATGTATAGGATGGTGGCACATAGTCTATTTTTCTTAATTTTTTTTATACATACTTATGTATATAAAAATTTAATTCTAGAGTGCAGGTAAAATTTACGATTTGTATTACAATTTTATGATTTACGATTTTTTATTCCCTTTCCGATTTTAAGTAAAATCCCGATTTTGACTACCTTGGATGCACAAAATTTTTACTTCGTCACCAATTCATTTCATTATTTGAATTTTTAATAAATAAATTTATCTAATTCATATATAATATGATGCTATAGGCTTGCTTGCAACATAATACAAAACAATTAAATCACATTTCCTACTTATTTCAATTGCAATTCTTTGAATGATAAATTTACTTGTATCCCCACAATTTTCTTCCAGATAAGCACAAAGTTTTGATTTTATTAACTAATTCATTTTATTTGAATTTTTAATAAAATTATATCTAATTCATTTTTGTAGTTAAGAATAAATTAATATTTTTTTAAAATAACTAAAATTATGAAAAAATTATCTTGGAAAACTCATGTTTAAAAAACTTGTTAGAATATATTTTTTAATATTTATTATAAGATATATTATATTATCGAATAGAAAAATAAATCAAGTTGTTGTCTACTAATTTTATATAGATATAATATTTTATTGAAAAATGTTTGTCATTTTAAACGACATAAAGTTACGTCATTTTAAGAGAGACAGACACAGAAAAAATTTATTTAAATTTTAAATTAAAAAAATCACTCACTTTCTCTCTCCCATGATTTCCATTTTTCCGTGTTTCAATCTCTCTCCTAAAATGACATAACTTATGTCATTTAAAATGACAAATATCAAACCCAATATTTTAACCAATGATTTATTGTAACTTACTGGTGAATGTTTCTGATCTGGATAATATATAGGCCCATAAGGTTGAAAGCCCAGAACGGGCCCAAGAAGGCGCAATTCTCCCACTGCGCAAAATGCACACACCAAACATTACACAGACTACCATGTCAAGCCGCCTTATATAACTTAAAGACTAAGGAAAGTCATAGTAACTAACTGAGGTCCACCGCGCGCATAAGGGCCAACACAGGTAAGACAACTCTAGCTTGCCACTATCTAGGAAGAGAGGCTATTGTCTAGACTTGTTCATCAAGGAAATAGCCAGAAAGGCACCTACTATTAAATTGGTATGCCGCCTACAAAAGAAGGCACAAAACTTACTATAAAGATAGAGGGAACAAACTCAGGTATGATATTACGATTCCAATTAATTACAAAATATACATAGCATTGATGCTAACTTAAGTGTCAGAGTGTCTTTGTAGGTACCCCCAGTCACTTCCATTGCACCAGAATCATAATATTACCAACACAAGGAGAAGCTCAAGCCAACTTGCCATAGTTCTAAGGCCCATAGTCTTCAACTTTCAACCGTGTATGGTTTGACCCATCCTATCTTGGACTGGTCAGATCATTGGCGCCATTTGTAGGGAACGATAAATTTTCAATCTCACTCCTTTACAAATCAAAAACATGGTTGATACTAGAAGAAAATCTCAAAACGGCTTCGGTGGGAAGAAAAAAGGAGCACAGATTTCACGCGATGAGAATCCACCAACTAGCCAACAATTGTTAGAGCTCATCACCTAGCAAAATAAGAAAATCACTCAACAAAAATGGGAATTGGCTCAGTTAAAAAAATTACAGAGTGAGAAAGAAAAAATGAGAGAAAAAGAAAAAGAGAATGATTTGGAAATTGAAAAATCTGATGAAAGTGAACTAGAACCTGAGTATTTAAAAAAGTATCTTGGTCCTTCAAATAAGATGATCTTCTTCGTGCTGGGACGTCTTATTTATAGGCAGAAGAGTGGGTGGCAAAACTTGTAATTTCCCTTGAGTTGCTTTCTTGACTACATGAATGGGCCGGTGTGAACAGTGCTAAGAGGGACACAAGTTGCTGGTTGGGACACTTGTTGTTGAGATTTGCCTTTTCTTATGCTTTCCCCCATGTCTTGCTTTCCTCTTAGCCAATGAGAACTCTTTATTCCCCGCTGTACATGTTTCTTCGTGCTTGATTACTGTACCATTTATGCTTTATGGAAATTTCTTTTCAATGTTTCCTGAGAAGTGGTCAGAGAGATTGAGTAAGTGGAGCAGGTGTATTTAATGTTCACAATCCATTCCCCTTTTCTATATTTTCAAAAGGATTACGTCATCATCTGTTCCCCACTGTGTTTTTGTCATAAAGATGTAAAATATGTGCTTTTAGTGCTAAAGTTGTTCATCAGATGAAGAACGGATGGTATTTTGCCATCAAAATGGGCTTAGATGGAACGAATTTTCGTCCCATCAAACACCCCAAACTAAACTGTTGGTTTTCTTCAAACAACTCAGAGATAGTGGCTTGGCTTCTCAATTTTAAAGAATAGCTCAACTTCAGAAACTTAACCAATGAGTAATCATGATCTTATTCAAAAAATGAACTACTCTCCATATATGATGAGGACATAGGAGGTGACCAAGACAACAAACTTGGAGGACATACAAGGTCTTGGAGGTCCAATGACAAGAGCAAAAGTTAAAAAGGCTAAAGAGGCTCTAAATATCTTGGTGACCACTTTACTTGAGACAAGCCCAAGTCTAAAGGAAGAAGAAGAGCCCAAAATGATACACTTAATTCAAATTGAAGACTAAGCCTCAGTGTATATGCATGAAGGCTTTATTTTACTTGACCCAAATTCTGCACTTAATTTTATTTTCCTTATATTCAGTTAAACTTTGTAAAAAGGCTTATTGGGCTGTCTATTTTCTTTTATGTGTAAGAATTTTTAGGTTAAACTCAATATGATGTTGCCCACTATATAAGGGAACACCATAGCCTTTGAAGAGGCAATTCAGAATACAAAGATAACCTTTTTTTTGAGAGAGACTAGCTTCTCTAGGGTTCTTTTGAGAATCTCAGAACTTATCAAGGGTGCTAATCCTTGTGGCGTTCATAGGCTTATCAATCTTTGGATTGTGGCGCCTTCCAATTATCGTTTCTTGATCGTGTTCACAATTTTCGTCCAAAATAGTCTCGGTTCATATCTCCTGATATACGCGTCGGTTTTCGGTGATTCTTGAGTCAAAATCGCGATTCAGAAAGAGATCTTTCACCTCATTTAGGAAACGTCCGATTCCGAGGTCTGTAGCGTGAGATACCCTCTGTTCTTAACAGATCGTGTTGGTGGATGAATTTGGGGTTAGAATTTCCATTCCTAGTAGATCCTTTCCTTCTTTCCTATTGGGGATCATATCATGTGGTAATCAGAGCTCAGTTCTAGGATTGGAATTGGGTTTGATTTTCTCCATTGTTTCCATCAATTCTGATCACATCTTTGGTAACCCTAATCCTAAGTATTTGTGTTTTTTAATTTTGAATTGAGCAATTTTGTTTTTAGCATTTGTTGTTGGTTCCTAATTTGTTCCTTTGATATTCTGTTTGTTTCAATTTCTTGTTATGTTCATAATTTCTGTACTTGTGTTCTTAAGGTTCATCCTATGTTCATCATTGTTCTTGATTTTTAATCCTTTCAATCCATGTTCCTTGAGTAGTATGCTGTTAGTGTGTTAAATAATAGCTTGTTTTGTGGGGAATTCAATCAAATTCGGTTTAGCATTACTGCAATCTGAATTTTTCATTCCAAAATTACAAATTCCATTTTATTGAAGCATCAGGTTTTTATAAAAAAATAAAATAAAATTGGTTTGGTTACACACTACTACTCTCAAATCAGGTCCAAAGTGTCTTCCTTGAATAATTCCTTCAATTTGGTTTGGTTTTCTTTGTCTTGCCTTCTTTGACATATTTCCAATTTGTATTGTGTCATTACGAATTCTTGAGTTTGGGATTGTACTCTTGAGTGTTCTTGGAGATTCTGTTAAGAACTTAAAGAGAGCTATTGAGAGGAAAAAGGCAAGAGAGCACACTACACAAAAGCCTAATAGAGAGCAACAAACACGAGTGATACATTTTAAGAGTGTAAACACGTGAGTGAGTGGTGAGGTCCAATTTCTTTTATTCTTGTTATTTTCCTTGAATTATGGCAGGTGCATGTGGTGAAGGTAGCCCTCCTCGTGAGAGAGAAAACAGGTTGCTAATCGATGCCATTATGGATCGAATGCAAATGATGATGAGGGAACAAACAGAGGACTTATACGAGAGAATTGAACACTTAGAAAATCAAGGGAATCATGATGATAATAGACATAGAGGGAGGGATGAAAGAAGGAGAAGAAGAAATAATGAGAATGTTGCTAGAGAGGACAGAATTGAAGGGGTGAAGCTTAATATACCATCTTTTAAAGGAAAAAGTGATCCGGAGGCCTATTTGGAGTGGGAAATGAAGATTGAGCATTTATTTTCATGTCACAACTATACTGAAGAAAAGAAAATGAAGGTGGCAGCCATGGAGTTTAGTGATTATGCTCTCATTTGGTGGGACCAATTGCAAAAGGAGAGGATAAGATATGAAGAACCATTGATTGATAGTTGGGTGGAGATGAAAAGGCTAAAGAGAAGAAGATTTGTTCCTTCCCATTATCATAGAGACCTTCACAATAAACTTCAACGGCTTACACAAGGTAACAAGAGTGTAGATGAGTATTATAAAGAGATGGAGGTTTCCTTGATTAGAGCAAATGTTAGTGAAGAACGGGAGGCTACTATGGCACGTTTCTTGCATGGACTGAATAGTGACATAAGGGATGTTGTGGAGTTGCAAAATTATGTGGAGTTGGAGGATTTAGTGCATCAAGCTAGTAAGGTAGAACAACAACTCAAGAGAAAGGGTGTCATGAGGAAAAACTCTTCTAATTTTAATTCTTCAAGTTGGAAGGACAAAAATAAGAAGGAGGGAGGTACTTCATCAAGCAACCCCACTGCTGCACCTCAAAGGACTCAAATTAAGTCCAATGAGACCCCTAAGAAGACAAGGAATAGTGAAGTAAAATGTTTCAAGTGTTTGGGAAGAGGTCACATAGCTTCAGAATGTCCAACTAAGAAGACTATGTTACTTAAAGAGGATGGAGAGATTACTAGTGAGTCTTCTTCAGATTCTACCTCACATGATGAAGAAGATGAGTATATTGAAGAAATAATACCGGAAGGAGATTTGTTTATGGTAAGAAGGATGTTGGGTAGCCAAGCAAAAGACCTGGATGATAGTCAAAGGGAAAATATTTTTCATACTAGATGCCTTATCCAAGGAAAGGTATGCTCTTTAATTATTGATGGAGGGAGTTGTACCAATGTTGCAAGTGCTATAATGGTGTCAAAATTGGGTTTGGAAACCAAACCTCACCCGTTGCCATACAAGCTTCAATGGCTTAGTGAGTATGGTGAAGTGACTGTAAGCAAACAAGTTGATGTGAACTTCTCCATAGGAAAGTATGAGGATACAGTTTTATGTGATGTGGTACTAATGGAGGCTTGTCATTTGCTTCTAGGGAGACCTTGGCAATATGATAAGAAAGTTATTCATGATGGTTACACCAACAAATTCTCTTTTGTGCATAAAGAACGCAAGACTATTCTTGCACCTTTGACTCCAATAGAAGTTAGTGAGGATCATTTGAAAATGAGAGATAAAAGAAAGCAAGAGAGAAAAGAAAGTGGAGAGAAAAAGGGGAAAGAGAGTGGAAGAGAGCAAGAAAAAGAGAAAAAAAGAGACAAACACAAAATTCGTTTATAAAAGAAAAAGAGGTGAAAAAGGCTATGCAATTGAAAAAGCCAATGCTCTTACTTTTGAGTAAAGAGAGTAATAATATCAAAAATGCAAGTCCTACTAACTCTCTTCCAAATGAGGTTTCTTCTATGTTGCAGGAATTTAAAGATGTTTTTCCTAAAGAGGTTCCTCATGGGTTACCACCTCTAAGAGGTATAGAACATCAAATTGATCTCATTCCAGGGGCTTCATTGCCTAACAGACCAGCCTATAGGAGTAACCCACAAGAGACTAAAGAGATTCAAAGACAAGTTGAAGACTTGATGCAAAAAGGATGGGTGCAAGAAAGCCTAAGTCCATGTGCAGTTCCAGTCATTCTAGTACCTAAGAAAGATGGAACTTGGAGGATGTGCACTGATTGTAGAGCCATCAATAACATCACGGTAAAGTATAGGCACCCCATTCCTAGATTGGATGATTTATTGGATGAATTGCATGGTGCTTGTGTCTTTTCTAAAATTGATTTGAAAAGTGGATACCATCAAATTAGGATTAGAGAAGGGGATGAATGGAAAACAACTTTTAAAACTAAATATGGGCTGTACGAATGGTTGGTTATGCCCTTTGGTTTAACTAATGCATCTAGTACCTTCATGAGATTAATGAATCATGTGTTAAGGGAATTTTTAGGGAAGTTTGTTGTAGTGTATTTTGATGATATTCTGATTTATAGCAAATCCTATGATGATCACCTTGTGCATTTGAGGTATGTTGTGGAAGCACTAAGGCATGAGAAATTGTATGCTAACATGGAAAAATGTGTGTTTTGTATAGACCATGTTGTTTTTCTTGGTTTTGTTGTTAGCTCACAAAGGAGTGCAAGTTGATCAAGAGAAGGTGAAATCTATTCAAGAGTGGCCAACTCCTAAGAATGTAAGTGAGGTGAGAAGCTTTCATGGCTTAGCTAGTTTCTATAGGAGAATTGTTAAAGATTTCAGTACCATAGCTGCACCCTTGAATGAAGTGATTAGAAGGCATGTTGGTTTTAAATGGGGTGAAAAACAAGAGAAAGCCTTTGCTGCCCTCAAAGATAAATTAACTCATGCACCTATTCTTGTATTGCCTAATTTTTTTAAATCTTTTGAGATTGAATGTGATGCATCTAATGTGGGGATAGGGGCTGTTTTAATGCAAGAAGGGGTTGCTCTTAATTATTCCACATATGATAAGGAATTGTATGCATTGGTAAGGGCTTTGCAAACATGGCAACACTATCTCTTGCCCAAAGAGTTTGTCATCAACAGTGACCATGAGTCCTTAAAGTACTTAAAAGGATAAGGCAAGCTTAACAAAAGGCATGCCAAAAGGGTAGAGTTCTTGGAGCAGTTTCCCTATGTGATCAAGCACAAGAAAGGTAAGTCTAATGTCATTGCAGATGCACTTTCAAGAA
>JAVKPL010015468.1:0-12617 GCA_032173675.1 Gastrolobium villosum | reverse complement strand
AATTATTGCTAAGGCAATGGAATAGTGCCTCACACCTTCATGCAGCAGCCACTCACGTAGGGGAAGAATGTTTCTAGGGTTTTGTGCCCTTAATGGGTCTATTTATAGGCACAAGCCACTAACCGCGCAGTATTAGCCTTAATCGCAAAGTAAAAGATATTGATCCCAAACTTTGGAATCTAGACCTACGCATTTTTCTAAGATTTATCATATTTTTATTTTATTTTTGGAGCACCTTTCCGGTATGCGATTTTCCATAGCCAGTATCAGTTCTGGCATCAGATTACGTCATTTTGACTTGAAACTTGTTTAACATGTCCTACATATTCTAGTAATTATCATGCATTGGTTATAATTTTCCGGGATACTTTTCCGTTACGCATTTATACCGAGTAGCATAACCGTTATCTGCGCTTTTCTTCCGAAAAGCGACTCTCAGCATTTTTACTCACTCAATATAATTATCTAAGCCCATTAATAATTATTAAGGTCAATTATGGAATTATTTCTTAATTAACATAATTAATTTACTAATTACCTTAATTAACGGTGCGGGTTCTACACATTACCTGTTTGGCATGAAGTTTGCTGTATTCAGTGATCACAAGAGCCTGAAGTATCTGTTTGACCAGAAGGAGTTGAACATGAGACAGCGAAGATGGATGGAGTTCTTGAAGGACTACGACTTTGAGTTGAGGTACCATCCTGGCAAGGCCAATGTGGTAGCCGATGCTTTGAGTCGGAAATCCGTGAGCTTATCCAGCTTGATGATGAGCGACTACGAGGTAATTGAAAAGTTCAGGGACTTGAGAGTGAACTCCTTGTTTGGGGGTGCACTGCTTGAGATGGAAACAGCAGAGGTGATTAATGAGCTGATGGAGAAGATTAAAGAGGCGCAAGTGCAGAGAGAGTGCCTTGATTATGTAAAAAACCAGGACGGTGTGTCTTGGAACGATGATGGTTTATTGCTGTTTCAGAAGAGGATTTTTATTCCTCGAGGGCCATTGACAGAAAAGGTTATGGCAGAGGCTCATAAGGGCCGGTTTACTATCCACCCTGGTGCCACGAAGATGTACCAGGAATTAAAAAGAAACTTTTGGTGGCCGGGCATGAAGAAGGACATAGCGGTCTACGTGTCCAAATGCCTTATTTGTCAGAAAGTGAAAATTGAGCACCAGAAACCGTCTGGTAAACTTCAACCTCTTGAAATTCCACAGTGGAAGTGGGAGAGTATTTCCATGGACTTCGTGGTGGGATTGCCTAAGACTCAGGCTGGTTGTGACTCTATCTGGGTCATTGTGGGCAGATTGACCAAGTCTGCCCATTTTCTTCAAGTGAAGGTGAGCTTCACTACAGAGCAGTTGGCCAAACTTTATGTCCGCGAGATTGTGAGGCTTCATGGGGTGCCCGAGAGTATCATCAGTGATAGGGACCCGAAGTTCACATCTCGGTTCTGGGAGGCGCTGCAGGAGGCTTTTGGTACGCAGTTGAGATTGAGTACCGCCTATCACCCTCAGACTGACGGACAGACTGATCGGACCATCCAGACATTGGAGGACATGTTGAGAGCTTGCGCATTGGAGCAGGGTTCTGCATGGGATAGGTACCTTCCGTTGGTAGAATTCTCGTACAACAACAGTTTTCATGCTAGTCTGGGCATGGCACCCTACGAGGCGCTGTATGGTAGGAGGTGTCGGATTCCTACTTGCTGGTCTGAGGTTGGAGATAAAGAGCTTTTTGGCTTGGACTTTGTCCAAGATACTACCCAGCAGATCCAGATGATCAGGGAAAAGTTGAAGCAGGCACAGAATCGCCAGAAAAGCTACTATGATGTCAAGCATCGACCACTGGAATTCAGTGAGGGTGAGCACGTGTTTGTGAAACTTTCACCTGTCACCGGTGTTGGACGGGCAATCGGAGTGAGGAAGTTGAGCCCGCGGTTCATTGGGCCCTACCAGATCCTTGGTAGAGTAGGACCTGTTGCCTATCGACTTGCCTTACCTCCGAACCTAGCCAACATCCACGACGTGTTTCACGTGTCTCAGCTTCGGAGGTACATAGCAGATCCTTCGCACGTTGTGCAGCCGGATGATGTGGAGGTTCGGGAGAACCTAAAGACTCCCGTCGGACCACTCAAGATTCTCGATCGAGGCGAGAAACAGCTCAGAAGCAAGATCATTCCGATGGTCATGGTGCAGTGGACTGGGCGTAGTCCCGAGGAGTGCACGTGGGAGCGAGAGGATGAGCTTCTCCGACAGTATCCCGACTTTCGAGATAGGTATGTTTCTGATTTTGAGGACAAAATCCTTAAAAAGGTGGGGTGAATGTAAGAACCCACACCGCTAATTAAGGTAATTAGTGAATTAATTATGATAATTAGGAAATGATTCCATAATTGACCTTAATAAATATTATTGGGCTTAAATAATTATACTGAGTGAGTAAAAATGCTGAAAGTCGCTTTTCGGAAGAAAGGCGCAGATACCGGTTCTGCTACTCGGTATAAATGCGTACCGGAAAAGTATCCCGAAAAATTATAACGAATGCATGATAATTACTAGAATATTATGTAGGACTTGTAAAACAAGTTTCAAGTCAAAATAACGTAATATGATGCCAGAACTGATACTGGCTATGGAAAAACGCGTACCGGAAAGGTGCTCCGAAAAATAAAATAAAAATATGACAAATCTTAGAAAAATGCGTAGGTCTAGATTCCAAAGTTTGGGATCAAGATTTTTTACTTTGCTATTAAGGCTAATACTGCGCGTTATGGCTTAAACCCCTATATATACTAACTTTGCACAAAACCCTAGGCCATATTGGCCCCCCTACGTGAGTGTGTGTGTGTGTAGCTGCTGAGTTACCACCTCCTTGTGCCCTCACCCTTCCTCCTTAGACAAACCTCCCAAGTAACCATCTTTCTTCACCTTCCTCCCCTCTTTGCACCATGGTTGTGTGTGGCTGAGGTCTTTGTGTGTGTGGAGAGCCTTACCTTCTGTGTTTGGTCACTGTTAGAGGGTGTGGAAGGGCTGAGTTGGGTTGGGTGAGAGTTGTGAGTTTCTTCTTGGTTGTGGATGATCCAAGAAGCCACCTTTGAGAAGAAAGGACTCATCTTGGTGTGCATTTTCGTACACCATTGTGTGGCCTGAGTTGAGGAGCTTGTGGAGAGCTCCAAGAGCACACATTACTCTGTTTCAAGCTTGGGGTAAGTTTCCTCATCATTGATCTCAGTTTTAATGCTTAAAGTTGATGTCTTGGCCATGTTTAATGAGTAAAAAGGAAGGTATAATGAGTATGAACCTAAAATAGATTAAAGATGCATGCTTTAACGTGTACATGTGTTAAAAGTTGAATCTTTGGGTTGGATATTCACGAAATGCAGAAACTGCATTCTGTCGTGAGATATCCGGATATTTGTCGAACAGATATCCGGATATCAGTATCCGGATATGGTATCCGGATATGCATATCCGGATATGGTATCCGGATATGGTATCCGGATATCCATATTCGGATGTGGGAACTGGGTATCCGGATATGGTATATCCGGATATGTCCAGTGTGATATCCGGATATGGCATATCCGGATATGTCCCTTGTGATATCCGGATATCCTGGGATTTCGCAGAACAGTAGCTGTGCTGTATGAACAACAAGCTATTAGGGGTTTGTGGACCCTAGATTAAGGAAGTTGGACTTCTGTAATAAATGAACTAAGTCAGAATCACAGGATTAAGGGCTTATGGCTTTGTTGGAAGCCTTAAGACGTAAAACGTAAAGGAAAGACGTAGTCTTTAAGTTGTATGCTTGTGATGCATAAAATATTGATGTATTATTGGTCCATATCAGATTGTGATACTGCTGTTTTTGGACTTGAGAGTGGTTGGACTCTTGGCTTGGATTGATTGCTTGCAAGGTAAGCTTTCGTTTCCTCGGTTTAGCCATTTTGTAGTTCCACCATGTCCCATGGGGATGTGGTTTATGCATGCTGTGTTACATGCTTTGATGTTTTGGAAATGTTGTTAAGCTATTATATGCAATGTGCTTTTATGATATACATGTGGTGTCCACCTATACGTTAAGCCTGAGTATGTAGTACATACAAGATGGTGAGGCTGTGGGTGAGGTGCAAGCGGTGTTCCTTGTACTCATGTGGGTTTAGACGTATTCCTGCATTTCTCTGGCAAGTAGATTTGATAAACACACATGGCATGATTATCTGCTGCATCGCATAGTTTTGGAACTTATATTGTAAATACTGTTTTTGGAACTTATATTACACATGTAAGTGAGCTTGGGGTGGAAGATCCTTGAGGACCCCTTGTCTTACTGAGATTTCTTGTTTAGAGATCTCACCCCACGTTTGGGGACGCTTATTTCAGGATCAGGTAATGTTGAGGGCTCAGGTGGCAGGAGGCCAGAGCTGAGTTGATATTATGATATGCTGTCGTGCTGGATGTTGACTGCTGTTATGTTTTCCGCCTTGATTATGTTATTCTGTTATGATTATATTGAGACTGTTATTGGGCGTTGTTGCCTTATTTGGTGAGCATGGGGTTTGTCCATGCCACATGGTTTGTGTTATTGTCTTTTTATTTAAGTTGTAATTAAAGTATCAGGATTTTGGTCCAGGCTACGTGTTGTGGTCTTGCGACTTAGATACTCACTTATTATCTATATATGAGGTAATTCCAGTTAGTTGTCTTGCAATTTACATGCAGGCAGTATTTTATGAAATTGATTAAGTAATCAAGTTGGCTAAGGTTAATGACGTCATAATTGAATTAAAGAAAAAGTTATTCCGCATTTTAATTAAGCGTGGCTTAATACGATAGTATGTTAACAATCCGGGTTAACACGGGCTGTTACAAGTATACTCCACCATTGGAGCATGAAAAAGCTTCATGAACACCAAAAATTAACTCAAAACCGAAACTATAATTGGCCAAGATCTCCCCCCCACACGTGATTCCAAGGCTTGAAAGTGGTACCAATGTGTTCAGAAGGTGTTTTCCATCAATATTCAAGACAAGAATCGTTGAATTCGGTGGAGAAATGGCTAAGTTATGGCCAAAGGGAAATTTGCAACAAAGATGGTGGGGAATGGGGGCTGTATGCGCTGGGGAAAGAAGAAAAGAAACGTGAATGAAGGAGATGAATAGTGGTTTAGGAATGTTTATTTGACTTAAAGTGGGTACCGGATCCCATGTGATTTAAAACTCACCCGAATTTCCCTCCGATCATCACTAAAATTCACAATTTAAAACCCTAATGAGAAATTATAATTTTTCATCTTAACAAAATCCTTTAATTTTACTCCCTCGGATAAATTTGGAGTTTTCCGGTTGTTCGGGAAAAACACTGCTTTAAGCTACAGCGCGCTCCGTTGACAAACTTTCACAAATTGACTTAAATCCCTCAAATTTTATCAGAAATCATATTTCCTATTTCTATGGACCATTTAAAATCAATATTTGAAACCTAGAGCTCAAAATTCTACTGGCAGGTTATACGGTGCAACCTGACTGCGGTATTTTTACCCGCGAAAAACACTATTCACTGATTTTTCTGAAACTTGCCTATCCACTCAATTTTTCTTTCTGAATCCATTTCCAGGCTTATTTTTATCATCTGAGACCTTCTGCTCAATTTTTATCTTCCTAGGGTTGCGTGTTGGCTAATTACCGTTTTGCCCTTTCTTTGTATTTTGGCCTAATCTTTGGGATTTTCACTAATCCATCACTTAATTTCTCACTTAATACTTTAATTACTTAATTTAGAATTGTGAGGTGTTATACCAGGACGGTGTGTCTTGGAACGAGGATGGTTTGCTACTGTTTCAGAAGAGGGTTGTTATCCCTCGAGGGCCATTGACTGAGGAGGTTATGGCAGAGGCTCATAAGGGCCAGTTTACTATCTACCCTGGTGCTACAAAAATGTACCAGGACTTGAAGAGAAACTTTTGGTGGCCGGGGATGAAGAAGCACATAGCGGTCTACGTGTCCAAGTGCCTTATATGTCAGAAGGTGAAGATTGAGCACCAGAAACCGTTTGGTAAACTTCAACCTCTTGAGATTCCACAGTGGAAGTGGGAGAGTATTTCCATGGACTTCGTGGTGGGATTGCCTAAGACTCAGGCTGGTTGTGACTCTATCTGGGTCATTGTGGACAGATTGACCAAGTCTGCCCATTTTCTTCCAGTGAAGGTGAGCTTCACTACAGAGCAGTTGGCCAAGCTATATGTCCGCGAGATTATGAGGCTTCACGGGGTGCCCGAGAGTATCATCAGTGATAGGGACCTGAAGTTCACATCTCGGTTCTGGGAGGCGCTGCAGGAGGCTTTTGGTACACAACTGAGATTGAGTACCGCCTATCACCCTCAGACTGATGGACAGACTGAGCGGACCATCCAGACATTGGAGGACATGTTGAGAGCTTGCACGTTGGAGCAGGGTTCTGCATGGGATAGGTACCTTCCGTTGGTGGAATTTTCATACAACAACAGTTTTCATGCCAGTCTGGGCATGGCACCCTATGAGGCGCTGTATGGTAGGAGGTATCGGACTCCTACTTGCTGGTCTGAGGTTGGAGACAAGGAGCTATTTGGCTTGGACTTTGTCCAAGATACTACCTAGCAAATCCAGATGATCAGAGAAAAGTTGAAGCAGGCGCAGAATCGCCAGAAAATCTACTACGATGTCAAGCATCGTCCTCTGGAGTTCAGTGAGGGTGAGCACGTATTTGTGAGACTTTCACCTGTCACTGGTGTTGGACGGGCACTCGAAGTGAGGAATTTGAGCCCGCGGTTCATTGGGCCCTACCAGATCCTTGGTAGAGTAGGACCTGTTTTCTATGGACTTGCCTTACCTCCGAACCTAGCCAACATCCACGACGTGTTTCACGTGTCTCAGCTTCGGAGGTACGTAGCAGACCCTTCGCACGTGGTGCAACCAGATGATGTGGAGGTTCGGGAGAACCTAAAGACTCCCGTCGGATCACTCAAGATTCTCGATCGAGGCGAGAAACAGCTTAGAAGCAAGACTACTCCGATGGTCAAGGTGCAGTGGACTGGGCGTAGTCCCGAGGAGTGCACGTGGGAGCGAAAGGATGAGCTTCTCCGGCAGTATCCCGACTTTCGAGACATGTATGTTTCTGATTTTGAGGACAAAATCCTTAAAAAGGTGGGCTGAATGTAACTAATTAAGGTAATTAGTGAATTAATTATGATAATTAAGAATTGATTCCATAATTGAACTTAATAACTATCATTGGGCTTAAATAAGCATATTGAGTGAGTAAAAATGCAGAAAGTCGCTTTTCGGAAGGAAAGCGCAGATACCGATTCTGCTACCCGGTATAAATGCGTACCGTAAAAGTATCCCAGAAAATTATAACGAATGCATGATAATTACTAGAATATTATGCAGGACTTGTAAAACAAGTTTCAAGTCAAAATAATGTGATCTGATGCCAGAACTGATACTAGCTATGGAAAAGCGCGTACCGGAAAGGTGCTCTGAAAAATAAAATAAAATATGACAATTCTTAGAAAAATGTGTAGGTCTAGATTCCAAAGTTTGGGATCAAGATCTTTTGCGTTGCTATTAAGGCTAATACTACGCGTTGTGGCTTAACCTCTTTAAATTCATTAGTTGGCACAGATTTCTAGGTCACAAATCTCTTCATGTACGTGACTCCATTTCTGAAAAACACTCCAGCCACCTCTTGTCACCTTCTCCTCCATTGTGTGAGCCAAGGAGCTTCCTTTCTCCTTGGTTTCTTCTTCATACACCTTGAGCTTGTGAGAGCTTGCTTGGTGAGGGTGAGAGTTGGCCTTGGGACTGCATTGTTGGCCCATTTCTGAGTTGAGGGAGCAGTGTTTGGTATAGGTGTGAGGCTAAGTTTGGTTTGGGTGGGGGAAGAAGCTTCAAGTAGCTTCCTTGTTGAAGAAAGAACTCACCTTGTTACTCCATTTTTCGTCCTCCATAAAGTCAGTACCTTGGAGCTGGCTTGTGAGCTCCAAGTGCACCATTGTTGAGTTGTTTCAAGCTTGGGGTAAGTTTCCTCATCTTTGATCATAGTTTTGTGGCTTAAAGTTGATGTCTTTGCCATGTTTAATGAGTAAACAAGAGGGTAATCTGAGTATGAACCTAAAACAGAATTAAAGATGCATGCTTTAACGTTTAGAATGGGTAAAAGTTGGACCTTTGGACTGGATATGCACGAAATGCAGAAACTGTATTCTGTCGTGAGATATCCGAATATTTGTCGAACAAATATTCGGATATCAATATCCGGATATGGTATCCGGATATTCATATCCCGATGTGGGATCTGGATATCCGGATATGGTATATCCGGATATGGTCAGTGTGATATCTGGATATTGCATATCCGGATATGTCCCTTGTAATATCCGGATATTCTGGGATTTCGAAGAACAGTAGCGATGTTGTGTGAACAGTAGGCTATTGGGGGTTTGTGGACCCTAGATTAAGGAAGTGGAACTTCTGTAATAAATGAACTAAGTCAGAATCATATGATTAAGGGCTTATGGCTTTGTTGGAAGCCTTAAGACGTAAAACGTAAAGGAAAGGCGTAGTCTTTAAGTTGTATGCTTATGATGCATAATTAATGATATATTATTGGTCCATAACAGATTGTGATACTGCTGTGTTTGGACTTGAGAGTGGTTGGACTCTTGGCTTGGATTGATTGCTTGCAAGGTAAGCTTTCGTGTCCTCGGTTTAGCCATGTTGTAGTTCCACCATGTCCCATGGGGATGTGGTTTATGCATACTGTGTTACATGCTTTGATGTTTTGGAAATGCTGTTGAGCTATTATATGCAATGTGTTTTTATGATATGCAGGTGATGTCCACCTATACGGTAAGCTTGAGTATGTGGTACATACAAGATGGTGAGGCTGTGGGTGAGGTGCAAGCGGTGTTCCTTGTACTTATGTGGGTATAGACGTATTCCTGCATTTCTCTGGCCAGTAGATAGTAAAAACACACATGGCACGAATATCTGTTGCACTGCATAGTTTTGGAACTAATATTGGAAATACTGCTTTTTGAACTTATATTGCACATGTAAGTGAGCTTGGGGTGGAAGATCCTTGAGGACCCCTTGTCTTACTGAGATTTCTTGTTTAGAGATCTCACCCCACGTTTGGGGACGCTTATTTCAGGTTCAGGTAATGTTGAGGGCTCAGGTGGCAGGAGGCCAGAGTTGAGTTAGACATATCTGTGTATGCTGACATGTTGGATGCTGATTATTGACTGTTGTTTATATTCCGCTATTATTATGTTGAGACTGTTATTGGGCATTGTTGCCTTATTTGGTGAGCATGGAGTTTGTTCATGCCACATAGACTTGTTATTGTCTTCTTAGTTAAGTTGTATTAAAGTATCAGGAATTATGGTCCAGGCTATGTGTTGTAGTCCTGTGACTTTAGATACTCACAGTATATTTATATATGAGGTATTCAGTTAGTTGTCTTGCAATTCACATACAGGCAGTATTTTATGAAATTGATTAAGTAATCAAGTTGGCTAAGGTTAATGACGTCATAATTGAATTAAAGAAAAAGTTATTCCGCATTTTAATTAAGCGTGGCTTAATACTATAGTATGTTAACAATCCAGGTTAACACGGGCTGTTACAGTGTTCTTGAAGGCATATTTTGATTGTATGCCTCATCTGCCTGAAACATGGAGACTCACAGGTATACTGTTGGGTTGTCCTGAAAGGGCACAAGGCTAGGGTAATAAGCTGAAGGAATTTGTCAAATCTCTATGAGATTAGGTTATCTGTAAACCGGAAAAATCGGGATGACATTTACAGAGACTCGAGAATCTATGCATAGTAAAAGAGATCATGAGATGATCTGCCTTTAGAGTCAGTAAATTGAAGATTCCCTATTTCGAATAAAATTTACCCTAAACAGTAGGGGTTGATACATTTCCTTACCCTAGGTTAATGGGAAGATAACCGAGATGAAGGGAAATATATACGGTAACCAAATATGTGCAATAGGATGATCAAGTCATTAATCTGACTAGTTCTGGGGCAACAAAGCATTGTTAGTGCTCTGTGTTGTCATTAATTGGGTTGTGGGCTTGTCGGACCCAAGCCCAATTATGTCAGAAGCTAAGTTGGACCTAATGGGTCACACACTAATACCTTGTAGTCATGATAAACTAACTTTAAAGGTATTGGGCCTAATAATGGTTGTTAGCCCAAGAAGCTATTTGGAAGCCCACCTAAATGGTGGAGGGCGCATGGAGCATTGTAATGGGCTTGGATAGTCCAAGACATTACTAATTAATTTAATTAGTTAAATTAATTATCAAACATTTGAATTTTGAAATTTGAATATGAAATTTGAATTTTGAAATTTGAATTTGGAATTTGAATTTTGAAATTCAAATTTTGAATTTGAAATTTGAAATTTGAATTTTTAAATTGGATTTTGAAATTTAAATTTTGAAATTTGAAATTCTGAATTTTGAATTTTGAATTTGAATGTTTGAACATTTGAATTCAAGTGTTTGAATTTGAATTTGAATTAGCTGTGAAAAGTTGTTTCATAACAAAAGGATAAGATGAGATCTTATTGGAACAAATCCCTTATATCAAGAGGAGATCTTTGGAGATCACCAAGGGCTGATTTGGGGCGCATATTGAGTGAATATGAATGTCATCTAGTCATTCAAACAAGCTCCAATCAAATTTGGTAGTTGAGAGAATAAGTGAGTGAGTTGGTTCAAATTTTGAATGCAACTACTCAACATATTTGGACCCTTTTTTGGGCTGAATATGACGCATAAGATGGGTAACCATATGATGGTTTTTTAATCTGAATTTGACTAGGTCTGAACTTAGTCTCATGAGGATAAGATTGGAGGTTGTTGGCTAGATTTGATTTGTAACAACTCCACTTGATTCTCCTTGATTTTGTGCGCCACTTTCAAATGCTTTTGAAAGAAAAATCTGATTACTATATACTATTCTCTCTTCCCTCTCATGCGCCATTCTATAGGGTAGTTCACTACACCTCTCCAAACACAATACCTAGCCTCCACATTCACCAATTGAGCGCATAGCAAGCCTCATTGTGGTGATCATCTGGTGGCTTGTAAGAAAGTGTTCTTGCATCATTGACGAACGGTGGTGTGGATCAACATTAGAGGGTTTGAACTATTCAGACCTGACAATTGATCTCCTTGACTGATCAGGCCAAAACAAGGTAACATCATGCTGTCCTAAAGCATGGATCTTTATGTGCATGGATGTTTCTGCGTGAAAAATTTGTGTTTTTCCACCTTACATGCATCGGCCTTCAAGGCCATTTTACTTTCAAGTGGTATCAGAGCCCGGTTGTTTTACCATCGGCGGGTGATGGTACCTTGTTTGTGAAAAGAGTTTTTTCACGGTCAAAATCTTTAAAGGGTTAAAGTTTAATTCTGCATATAGATTATGAATCACAAGTCCTTTAAGGTGTTAAAGTTTTGTTTTTATGAACATGAAATTCGATTCTATGTTCATAAAAGTATATGCATCATGGTTTTGTTTCTTTCTCTTTATGAAAGTTTTACAAGGAAACACCCTTTTTGAAAGGGTTGATTCGGTCATGGAGGGTACTAAGAGTATCTTGAATGTTTTCTTATTTTTCTCCATGAATTGTGTCATGAGCATTGCATGAAATTTTTGTGACAAAATTTATCATACACTCATCTATATGATTCGGCCATAAAGGTGTTTATGGCTACATGCATGGTTTAATTTTATTTTCTTTAAGAAAGAATTAACAAAATTTGAATTATAAATTGTTTTAATAATTCGGCCATCAAGAGAAATTTAAGAATTTGAATCTTGATATTATTTTGATGTTTAAATGTTAAATATCAAAATATATGTGAAAAATATTATGTGATAATATAATGTTTGTGTTTGCAAGTTTTGAACTTTTCAGGTACAAACAGGAAGGGGATGGTCATTGTGCCCGGATTTTAAATTTTAAATTTTAAATTAATGTGTAATTGCGCTATTTAATTTACAAGTGTAATTTGTAATTTTAATTTTTGTAATTTTGTCCCTCCAAAGATGTTTTGAAGTTTCTTTAATTATGTGTAATTAGAGAATTAGGCTAGTGGTGTATAGATGACAAGCGGCCGTTGCTTAGAGAAGCAAAATGGACAAAAACGCGAGTACAATGACTATCTCAATATAAACTGTTTATATGCATGTATGATTAGAACATCTAGTATGCATGAATTGGGCAAACCGCGTTTTGTACGGTTATTATGTTTATCCAATAGCGACCAGTGTAAACCGATAGATGTTTGACATAGATTACGACTAGCATATTTGGTTCTCTTCGTACTCTTCCTGAACATGAACAAAGCCTCGTTCTCACAGTCATTCATCGTTCTCAGAATATCAGACTCAAAAAAACGAATCACAAAGAGCAAAAAAAACCCTAGCAGAAAGAAAAATATCGCACGCGTAGTGTCACGCGCCTAACCCATTTGTTTGCTTCTTAAGTTATTTTACTCATTGCAAGATTGAAATTAAGTACTAGAGATTGTGGAGCTCAGGTTCAATTAA